>KN489010.1:40289-94935 GCA_000787155.1 Scartelaos histophorus | reverse complement strand
TGATAAAATGAGCAGTCACACTTCATCATTTTAATAATATTCAGAATGGTTTGGATAGTTTAATACATACTGCACTGCCCACACAGAAGACCTCCGGCCATACTTCAGTGTTGTTCGCCACTGAGATCTCTTCAATGATATTGGGAACACCCAGCCAAATACATGACCTTAAGATAATACCTGTAAGACAAAACAAATCAGATGGTTACAGTGAGTGCAGGAAACGTGCAAACGTGTTTACAGGTAATTATATTTTACGCTTATTCTATAGTTATTAAGTCTCATTGAATAAAGTTTAGCATTTTTCTCTGGCTCTATCTATCAGCATTAACCGTTTTATATAAAAGACACAGCCTGTATCAACAAACAGAAATATTATAATGGCTATTCATGCAGGCCTATGTGTGCATGTGGACTCTGTATGCATATGCATCCAGAGCACTAATAATAACATATAGTCTAATAGGATTAATAGCAGCAGCAGCAGCAGCAGCAGCAGCAGTAATACTTGTAATAATAGTAGAAGTAGAAGTAGCTTTTAGGGGTGTTCTAGTATTAAGCCTAATAATATTAATGCAAAAATGTAGGCCACAAAGGGGTTAAATTTCCTGTGCCCCATAATCAAACACAGACATGCAAGAAGGGAAGTACTTTGTTCAGTATTTCTACAGCAAAAAAAGCTCACTTTATGCTCTCATGTCACGTTCACACGTTACCTGCGCATCCCAGAATGTCACAGATGCTGATGATGAAGAGGATTCTTGAAGAGGAGGCAGGTCTAGGCAGAGGGTTCTGCCCAAGTCTTCTGTATCCTTTGCGTTTTGGCAGAATTTGTATAACAGCTGAAACAGCACTGAACGCAGCGCTTCCTAAAGTTAAAGCTACGAAAAGGACAGGCTGGAAAGTTACCACAAAGTCGGTCGCAGGGTCCCGGTTCGGGCAACAGAACGTCTCCAATCTGGGAGACGCCATTACGCACGCACCGCGGCCAGGGCCGAAGTGGGCTACTGTGTCAGAAGAGAGAAGAAAAGGAAAAGAAAGGAGCGGAATCGGGTTGGGTCCATGACCTAACTCTGAGAAATCACGGGGCTGAATCATCATGTGCTTCTATTTAATCCTCCAGCTTAACTGGCCCACAATACCAGACAGTAACAAAGCGGCGCTGTGAGGAGTTCTGTGCTCATATCCAACCTTTAGGAAAGGACTTTATTTGGGATCCGTTTGTTCTGTCACAGTCACAATATCCTACACATATAGACCACAGTTCATTTCTCGTGCCCCATGCTGGATCTGTATTATTATAATTATATAGGCTATATTATAGGCCTCTATATATTCTTAGCCTATAAATCTTTTGAGTAGGAATGGTTAGATTACAACTGTAGGACAAGGAACATTGACCTAATTGTGTGGCCTTTAGTTCAAATGAGCAGTAATAATGCAGATGATTACATTTTTGATACTGAAGAATCATTATAACAAACTAGGTCATAAATGGGCCAATTCAAATGGAAATTTGAATTGCAAACTGTATATGTTTTCTATGATTGAATCACACCATCTTTTCAATGAATTATCTTCATATGAACCCTTTACATGTGTGTAGCACAGTATGTAAATGTGGCAGAAACGAGCTCTAGGCTACACACACTTGCACAATCTAAGCCTAAGTAGAGACAGGTTATTATCTCTGAAATGGTCTGTGCATTGATTTGTTTTACATTAGGGGTCCAGATTTAACATATTCTGTGATATATTCAGCTGTTCCCGTGACAGTCTGTCAAAGGGCAGTGAATGATGTTGGGTGCAAATGCCTGGAATGAGATCTGAAAAAAGTGGTGGGCATTTGAACCAGATTTATGCGCAAAAACAAAGCAGCAATGGTTTCCCGTAGCTCAAACAAAAAAGGGCATTCATGGAGGTTCTATAATGGCATTTAAATCCACGAGCACCTTCTCTGACAAGGCACAAAGTCATTTGTATTGCAGGTCAGTGGCTGCCAGAGATTAACTACCCCCAGAGGACAACTGAGCTCCATTGACTGGCTGCTCTTTTACTGCTCTGCATGTGCTGTGTCATGCTGCCCTCTGCTGGTCAACTCCAAACAAACACAAAGCAGAGAAGCATGAGCTTATTCATTTGAAGAATGTTTCTAATATCATAGAAACCTAACCTCTACAGCAACACCTAAATAAACAAACGTCATTAGAACAAATACATTATTCAAGATTTAACATTAGAAAAATAATAAATGCACTAATAAATAGCAGCATGCTTACAAATGAAATCCTTAATAATATGTTACTTGTAAGGTTAAACTTGCAAAAAGTTAACAACTGTGATTGTCAGTATTACTTCATTCATTTCTTTTTCAGTACTCTCTTGGGCATTTGTCTGATGAAATTAAAAAATATAAACACTTGTTTTATAGTGGGTAAAAGCACGGCAGAGGACAGTATTCTTACAGATATGCCCTCCAAAGTGTGAGGAGTAGTTGTAATGTGAGCAGTGCTTGGTTATTCATAATGCAAACAGGCCAGAACCAGGCCTGGGGCCCCAGTGTATCTGCACTGTCTGAACTGACTCCCCAGGTGCCTAATATTCATTGTGCACTTTCTTCAGTACCTCAGATACTGTAGAAAATGTGGAGTCTGCTTTTAACATTTCTTATCTATAAAGTTGCAGTTGTGTCTGTTTCAAACTGTCTGTCTGGGATGGGCGAGTATCTCTTGTGTTAAACTACACATAGTTTCTCTTCTGTGTTGTCATTGGGCAGAACCAGGTCTCCTCTTTACCTAACCTGTTTTTTCCACAGTCTCTCGTGCATGTTTTAACAAGACGTGCCGAAGTTGAGTTTTGTTTTGACACCCAGTTAAAAATCAGCCTGCACAGCTCTGCTCATGAAGCCTAAGCACTGAAGCACTGGGCCGTGAAGGGGATTTGGGAACTCCACTGTCAACTATGTCTGTGCGAGACAAAGAGACACGTCCTGGTACAGGAGATCCAACTGGGAACACTGTGGTCTTCTCCAACCCACTCATGAGCGGTGAGTTGCTTCTATACAAACCAGATGTAAATATAAGCTCTGCTGTGAATGTATGTGAAGTTGAGTAGGCTCCAAATCTGTATTGCTTTTGTTCTTTTGCTATAACTACTACGACTATTGCAATAATCACAGCTGCTTCCTTCTCTCTTCACTGTTGCTTCCTACTTCCCTGTCAACTTTCTTGCATTTATTTTGAGATCAAGATCGATTCAAATAAATTTCTGTACAGTTTTCCTCCAACAATACTTCTGTGAAAACAGAAAATACCTCAGAAAGTGTTCACATAATATTTGTTATTATAATATATTGGGATGTGTGAGCTACTGAGTCCAAATAATTTCTCTTATAGATCAATAAAGTTTGTTTAAGTCTAGTAGTATGTCAAGCCTAATAATACTGAAAATTGTGTATGGTTTTCTGAAAAGATTATGAGTCAGACTGGTCGCAAATGCATGATGCAGCTTTCAATGGATACGTTCTCTCCCTTCGAAAGCTAATTTCTCAGGTAACTTAATCCCATTTTGACCGTAGACAGTGTAAATTACTGTAGAATGCTTCCTGCATGTAATCTCAAATCAGATCTGCTCATAGGGTTTTAGTGTGAATCTCAACACTCTCGACTGGGTCTCTCCTCTTCTCACCGCCTGCACACAAGGACACACAGCCTGTGCCAAACTTCTGCTGGAAAATGGGGCAAATGTCAGTAAGATTCTATGAAAGCAAATTGTCTTTCTTTCTGGTTTGTAATGAATTATTGTTAGAGGTTACTTACACAGCTGTAAGTAGTTAACCAACTGCAGAACAACATGTGAACAGTTTAACCCTCTGACAATAATTAAACATGAATAGTTGTACAAAAATCCTTTCTTTTTGTATACAACTATGGAAAGACTGCACTGAATTATTCATGAACATGTGTGTAGATCAACAGTGGGACAGTGGATGGACACACAGCCCTGGCAGAGGCGTGTGCCAGGGGTCATGGTGCCTGTGTTTCTATTTTACTGCAGCATGGAGCCTCTCCTACAGGGACCAGTCTGTTCAGCTCTCCAATACACAGGGCTGCGGCTAAAGGTCAGAGAGCTCCACCATATGGACCTTTTCTAATGTAGTATAATACTGGTATAATTAATATTAGTAATAATACATCAGACTTATACATATAGCACTTTTTGGACACTCAAAGACACTATGCAACAATAAAACAGTTAAAAAAACTGGAAATCATCAGGGGAAAGCCAAATTAAACAGTTTTAGTCATGATAGTGTATATTTCTAGAAATGAATTGCCACAGTAAATGCTGGTCACCTATTTTATCTTATCAATGTAAAATGCATTAATACATTAAAGGTCCCATATTACACAAAATGAACTCTTGTGAACTTTAAGTCATGTTTTGTTTCATTCACACATGTTAATCCTTTATTATAAGTCTGTCTACATGTCCAAAGCTCAAAATGCTCTGTTGTTCCCCATTGTGAGGTCATGAAGTGGTAGTTTTCATGTTAACAAATACCTTTTAACCTCTATCCAGTAGAGATTCAAGCATTACCACATGACATCACAAGATGGAGTGTTTTCAGTTTGAGAGAAGAACTCAACCTAAATATGCAGGGTTTGTGTGTTA
The DNA here is from genome assembly GCA_000787155.1 of Scartelaos histophorus. Classification (NCBI taxonomy): domain Eukaryota; kingdom Metazoa; phylum Chordata; class Actinopteri; order Gobiiformes; family Gobiidae; genus Scartelaos; species Scartelaos histophorus. Next base: position 90,261 of record KN489010.1, on the reverse strand, counting down.
AACATATATGACTGAAACAAAACACATGTTATGATATGTTTGTCATGAGGAAGCAACATTATACAAAATAGTGTAGTATGGGTCCTTTAAACACAATAGCTTTCAAAGTAAGTATCATCACGTGCATATATTTGCTTGCAGATCACGTGGAGTGCATAGAGCAACTTGTCCTGTTTGGTGCAGATGTGGACCAGCACATCGACCAATCAGGTTCTCCTCTTCAAATGGCCTGCAGGCATCAGCAACTCAACACTGTCAGAAAACTACTCCAACTCGGTAAGAACACTTCTCACCTCTATGACCTAAAATAACCTGCTGCTTCAGCTCATATCCATGAGGAATCTGTTTAAGTTGCTCTAAAAGTACGGGTGTATGCTTTGTGGAGTTCACTTGCTCTAAGCTCCACTGTCACCTCCTGCAGGGGCTAATGTGAACAGCGTGGTCAGCGGAGAGTCTCCCCTTCACACAGCGGCACGTCTGTCCTGCCCGGAGATAGTGTCCACTCTGCTGGAGCACGGGGCGGATCACAACCTCAGAGACCCCCAAGGAAAACGGGCGCTGGACATCGCCCCTCCCAACAGCCAGGTGGCGCAGCTGCTAAAACAAGTAGGAGGTATTTGTTTTGTTCAGACTTTTTGTTTGAGCGTGAGGCTGGTCACACTGAAAAAGCAGCTTTCTCAAATTAGGAAAGTCAGAATAACCTAAATACAATTTTGATTTGTGCCAGAAGACATGTTTTTGCTTATGTAAAATTAAATATGACTTATTTCATACACCATTTTTGTTCTCTTACTACCAAATGTACTAAAAGCAAGATAAATATCCCTAATCAAGAGATTAGTTTTGTCCCCAGTAGTTACTAGATCATTCAAAACAGTTGGAGTAGTATAGTACATATATTTTCTTTCTTAAATAATCCAAACATATTGTGTCTCCTCATGTTACCTCATGTTGTCTCTATTGTAGTTATTCACTTTACCAATATTGTGAATGTGTGTTGAGAAGGATGAATCTATAAATCTACATGATAATGAAGTAGTCATGTTGGATTCATTGTGTTTTATTTGAATAGACTTGTAAATGTCATATTTGGTGTTTTTAGAGGAGTGCTCCTTGTTGAAGCTGTGCAGAGTGGCCATCAGGAGAACACTGGGCAAGAACAGACTGTCTGAAATCCATGACCTGCAAATTCCTAACAAACTCAAGCACTACCTCCTCCACCACTCAGATCAAGACGGAATAAATCACATCAACACGTGAGCTTCATGGCAAAAGGAGAAACTCAGTTTGTAAACTGGACAAAAGTTCTGGACAGAATGCTGATGGACACTGCCTTATATCTGCAGAAATGTGTTTAGAGTTTCTGTTTGTTATCTAGGCCTGTTGAACTTGATGAGTGTGGGTCCTATCAGCAAAACCATTCAGGCCTACAGGTCTAATATAACATATTCAAGCAAATAAACCTTTGTCCAGTTGACAAACTGAATTCTCCTTTTGCCATGGATTCTACCTGGACCACTGAAGGAAACTCACGTGAGCTTCACTTTACGGTCAAAAGGGGGCGCACTTGTGCAGCTTTACACAGATTACACAGCCATGAATGTTTACGCAGAGGCTGAAATTATATGACAACATATTTGACTTAATTAAGATACATATGGGTATGACATTACTACTGATAATGCTGATGCAAATGTGACTAAACTTTACCAATAGTTTTGATGATGTATTTATTGTATGTTGGTGATGGCATTTCTCATAAATAAGAACAGAGGAGTATTAAGCTGTGACTTCCTGTTGTGTTTATTTTGTCTCAGTCTTGTTTAAGACTTAGTTTAAAGGTGTAATTTCTAATGTGTTTACTCCAGACCAGGGGTCACCAAGACGGTGCCCCGGGCACCAGGTCGCCCCCAGGGGCCACATGTGGCCCCGCAGGCCGGTTCCAGAAATAGCGCAACTCACTAGTGAGCTACATTTAAAACTGAATTGTCTTCTGTTGCTGTTCTGTTTTTTAATCACCCTTGCATTTATTTCGTTTTTAAAATGACAATATCTTAAAACATGGAGCGACATCAGCCCGTTTAATAATATAATAATATAATTCATCTTTGCGCACATTGTTTACGTTTTACGGAAACGAAACTTAAAACTGCGTGGCTCATTTGCATAAACTGTGGGTTCCGCTTCTGTCGGACTAAAGGACACGACTCAGAGTGTTTATTCTGTGGCAGAGGGATGTTGTTCTGATTGTGAGTCTGTTCTGTGCGTATATCGCGTTGGTTAAACTGGAGAAATTAAACTTTTCAGATGTCGTACCTGCGCAGTAATAAGAAAAAAATGTAACATGCATCAGATAAGACAGAAAATAAGAGCAAATCACACTTCCATTTCCTCTTTGTAATGTGTCATGTTGTATTTGAAAATATTCATTTAGCTTCATAGTCTCATAATTAAACTTTAGGACACAACTACTGATTATTTCAGTGCTTTCATCCACACAGTACCTATGAATACTGTATGTAGCAGCCTGAGGCACCAGCGGTAATAATGTCATCTGAGAACAACTCCATATAGACTCTGCACCTTTGACCTCTACGTGGCAGCTTGGACTTACACCCGATCAGTGGAGCTTTGTCATATCAGATGGAAAAATATCTAGAAAACACACTAAAAGCAGAGCAAGGCAAGTCATCATGATAACAATGCTACAAACAACAGGATGTATTCTCCTTAATGGCAACAGCAACAGATGTTTGAACCACACTTTCCGTATTAAATGTAACTGTTCATTAACTTTCATTGATCCACTTTGTCACTGGAGTAAATCATAGCCCCATTTGAACATTACCCTAAAGGTTTTCATCAGAGAAGAACAGCACTTTTTTATTTTCATTGTATTACATTTTAATGGTAAATCAATAAACATGAGATTTCTACATCTGAACCAGCCACTAAGCATGTATAACATCTGCAGCTCTAAATGAGATGTGGAAAATCAAGTGGGACAAGTTGTTCTGGTAATTTTAATTTTACTAATTCCTTTTCTTGCAGCTGAACCATGCTTTACTGGTAGCTGCTGTCTGTCTTGCCCAGGGCCTCCTTGGGTATTTCCTGAAATGTTCACATGATACTGTGACGCAATCATCCATATCATTTAAAAGATCAAATATTTAAAAAGCCAAAAACATGTGGACATAGTACTTTGATGTAGTAGGAGGTAGCTGCTGTATCAATATATCGCCAAGAGTATTTTTTGGTATCTTTTGGCAATTTTTTTTTTTTGTGACCACAGTTCATTGTTGTTGGTTATTTAGTGGAAGGAAATACATTTTGATCATTGAAATATATGTATTTCATATTCACTATGGACATGTGGTGGAAATATTGTTGCTAAAATGTATTCAGTTCTTAAAGTTTTGTTGTTATTACTTGTTTGCTTTTTTTGTTCAAGCTTGATAATTCTTGTAATTCATCTACAGTGACTTTGGTTATTTTTAGAAAAGAAGAAAGGGAAATGTAGATGATGTGATATGTCAGTGTAGAGTACAAAATGATCCTTTCTTTCCAATAAACTTAAATGGAAAAAAAACAATGTATCACAGTATATTGTGTATTGTTGTATCGTGAGCCATTTATCGAGTATCGAATTGTGATGGACCCTGATTCCCAGCCATAGTAGAAGGTAAAGCACCAGAGTAATTAGCACTGTTATCTATAGTGTGTATGTTACAGGTTTGACTTCCTGTGATACTGACAAATCTAAGGCTCCTTACAAGCTGCACCAAACAGTATTTTTTTTTAAGTTATTAAACAGTCCAACTTTTTTTGTTAGATCAGTCCCACTACCACCTACTGTGATCAGCCATGAACACAGACTTTAAACAACTGAAGAGGAGCGCATACATACTCACATTCCAGCTGCTCAGGGTAGGATCTTGTTATAGATATCATTTCTTCTAACTATGCGACAAGTGGGTTGTGCTGTGTCCTTGTACTCAGCAGTAATTGCTTTGGTATTTTTAGTTAGCTGGAGTCTGGGTAATTAAAACTAATGGAGAAGATTGTGGACAGAGATCTCCTGAGAGTGCTTGGTTTTGATGTGGAGAGGATTGGTAAGGTCGCAATGGCAATGTTTTCAATTAAATGCCACTGTACTAATGAGAGCTTATTAAAGTGATGCACCACCATGATGTGAATATCAGCTATAATAAATCAGATGTGCACAGCTACATAAAACTGTTTATTTTGTACTGTAGTTAGCATATAAAAGTGTAAAGTATAATCGCAAAAATAGCTAATCTTTGAAACATAATGTAACAGAAATAAATACATTTACCTTCTTTGATTAGACCTGGGAATAGCTTAATGATTTTACAATATTAGGTTTTAAATTAAGCTCAAGTGCCTGATAAGACAGATCTCTGCACAGTAGCCCCATGACAACTCACTTGCCCCTACAGTTCTCGTCGCTATGGCAACAGTCCGTGGGGACAGCTGCGAGGGCAGCATCAGTCCTCCCAGGGCAAGAGAACCTTCTCCCAGGTAACCTCAAACAGGCCTCGCTCCAAACGCTGTGGGCGACCGGTCCAGCCGCTGGTTTTACCGAGGTCAAGATGGACGCTGTTGACCGGTGCCCAGCAGGTACAGACAGAGCAGGTTTAGTGTGACCAGGATCAAGATCAGCCCCACGAGGACCTTCTGCATCCAGAGACACGTGTTCAGCTTTAGCTCCATCCGCTGGTTAGCTGCCATCACTCTCATGAGCTGTAGAAAGAGGAAAATAACCAATATATACCCAAGAAGTAAGACATATCTTTATATGAAAGCACGATAGGGATAGGGATAGGGATGGGAAATTTATTATTATTATTTTTTTATTTATTCATACATACAGCCTTAGCATAAGAACACCAGCAATGCTTGAAAGATGGCAACTATTACTATCAAGTGCCAAGAAATATCTTCTACAGTGTATCTACTTGCTCACATAAACAGTCTACATGCCACAGCTACACTACAAACTTACTGTTGGATATGTTAAAAAGGTGTCATCCAAAGCCTGCATTAAAATATTTGTGATATAAAAAGAAAATGAAAATTGAATGCAAATAATGAATAAATGCAGCTTTTTGTCCATGTATGTAAAACTGTAGGGCATAGCATACCGTCGTGCCAAATTCTGGCTGTCCACTGCTTATACTCTCCAGTGGGCTGTCTTTGAGTGGGCTTAGAGGGAGTTTCATACTCTCTAAAAGATGACAGCGCAACCTGTGGATCAGATAATGGTAGAATGTGCCTTTACTATCACAGTACTGCTGTAGAGTTAAGCAAAAGTCACAACACTCTGCGCTACCTGTGCTCCATGATCTTAGGTTTTTGTACTTCTTTCCAAAACTGTGAGAGTTCTTGTGAGCTCGCATTGTCCATCTCAGCAGCCATAATAAGAAATCTGTCTTGAGGGGAGGCCTGAGAACCTGCACACAAATTATAATTACTGAAGAAATGGTTAGCAAGTATAATAACATGGGTGTTAAGTAAATTAAAACAAGAACATAATAATAAATAAGTGAAGTGCTGCTCATTTAGCCTGACCAAGAAAATATCATAGAGAAATAAATGCAAACAAAAACATTCTTTAACAGGCTGCAGTACTGAGGTTACTGGGCTATAAGCAGCAGAGCATAACCCACATCTGACATGTGATTTGAGTGGTAAAAACCAAAACAGTTTTTTACAAATACAGCCCTGTCTTCTATCTGATGGTTTGTTTGGAGAAGACAGGACATGCTTCTTTTATTGCTCGTGAAATATGTGTCAAGCATAAAATGGTTGTGAGCACTTCAGAAAGGTAATCGACTATGTCCTAAGTGTATTGTGGAGTTGTGGCAAAGAAAACAATGTTGAGAGTAGATTTTAGAGCCTTGCCTCCATGTAAGGACACCACTATCTCCACTGATGCTCCAGGCTCACAGCTGCTGCTGCTGGGCTTCACGCGGTACTTCTCTGGGGCAGTTGTCCGCACCTATGCCGTCACATCAGTCAGGTCAGTGGTATATCTCAGGAATATATAATTTAGTGCCTAGACTCACTTTAAAGGCCACTTGATTTTTGGTCACGTTGCTCAAAATAATGAGGCTTTTCTTTTCTGTTTCTCCAGACCCGAAACTGAGCTCTTCTGCAGGACTGTGAATAAGAAAGTCACAAACTAGAACACATGTAATGAACACAACATGGGAGGTTTATGCCCTAATGAAACTAATACAATCTGGATTTAAGTAATCAAGACAAATACTGATTGGTTAGCAAATACAGGATTGTGTGGTATATGGCACTAGAAATACTAGGGGCTTTCATAGCCATATTAAGAGGTTAAAGTAAAAATAAATAGGATTATCCAACAATGTGACTCAGAACAAATTAGCTGAAGATGTAAACACACAATACTCAATACTAAGCATTATATCTTTGTATGACTCAGGACTCAGTGTCTTTGACACGGTGCTTACTTTTGACCTATGAGCCACAGTTTAGAAAACATGAAAATATTCCCATTTTTCTCACAAAGCCATTTCCCTGTTTGGTGTATGACCTTACATCCCAAGGCCATATTATCCATAATAATCGAGTTCAATCCATCTCTAATCAGATTTGCAACAGTTTGTCTAGTCTATACTTTTGTCATTTAAAAAAATCTGTTTAAAAGAAACTCACAAATAGGCTACAACACCCAATGAGCACGACTCCCCTTCATGTAACCTGGCTCTGATTCATGAAGTAAAACCGCCAAGAACAAACCTACTTTTCCCACTTTCTCTGTTTCCATGTTGGTTTAAAACAGCTGTAGAGGCCGGCTTTTGCTAGAGCTCAGAGTCAGTCTCTAGGCTCTCCAAACCTTTGGCAAACACAAGATCAAAGCCCCCACTCTCTACTGAAGCCCCCAGTTCTGAATTAAAGCGAGCACAGTTCCCAAACATAATTGCGTTTAAAGCTCATTTAAATCTGTTTATCAGTAGAACTCACAGCCCAGAGCAGAGAAAATCCTCACATCAAAGTGCTTCGAAACATAACTCTGTGGACACTGTTTATGACCATGTGGATTAATATGGGCAGAATAAGTACTCTACTATGAATTTACTTGAAGCTATGGTCTCCTATCACAGTGCTCGTTCTGAGTTGTACTCATTTCAAACCTGATGTCCAATAGAAAACAGGAGCTGAGGTAGACTCTCACCCACTCATTACTGTATCCCTGTTAATTATTAACACAGACACCACCTCTCTACTCAATGAACAATTGATTGAGTTGTAGTCCTAATGCCTGCTCACAAGTGATCGACCCATTGAGCTATAATGGGACAAACACATCAATAATGGCTTTAGGCTTTCAGCCAATATGCGGTGTGTAATTTCTGTCCAGATACAAGGCAATTGCAATAGATTCAAAACTTTTCAATGTTTAAGAATGATTTCATACAGTAGACTTTTGTAGCAGCCTTTATACTGTTGATATATACTTAAAGGTCCTATATTACTAGCTACAAGCAGTTTTCAATTTCATAACTACCCTTTAATGCAGTTTAATGGAGATTGACTATTCCAGGGCTCAAATTATCAAAATTATTCTCCTGAAGGTGTATGGGGCACTCCCTGTATTATCCTATGACATCATTAGGATTTCATGTTTATGAGAAGAATTCAACCTAAATATGCAGGGTTTATGTGTTAAACGTGTGACTGAAACAAAACACTGTCACACAGTCTGGGTAATATCTAGGTATTTTTGATGAGGAAACAACATTATAACGTAGATCAGAAAATAGCATAATATGGGCCATTTAACATTACAATAAGACACCAGTGTGACATAAAGATATGTCACACTGGTGACATATCTTTATGTCACCAGTGTATATAAACCAGTGTATATAAACTGGATATTTGGTGGTTGTCATATTGTAGAATGTGATGACACCATACTCTCCAATGGGAGGCAAGAACCATTTTTGCCCTACTACATTGTATGGATGATTCATATTACTAGCAAGACTCATTAACTCTCAAAAACTCACACTTTAACAATATTCATTCTGTTTCAAATAACATTGGACTATAGGATGTTGTGAAGTCAAGTGAAAGCCAGCAGTACCTAACATCCAGCAGAGGGCCTTTGAAGGTAGTCTCTGGTTTCCTGGCTCCTCTGGTTCTAGTGTTTGTTTCTCCGCCCTTTTCCACTTCCTCTGACCTCAGACTGTCCTCTACAAAGTTGACCTGCAATGACAAAGACACTTAATAACTCACTGGATTGATAACAGAATCAGGCCGACCCATATCTGCTCTTGCAACATTAGAGTTTTCTTTTAAAGCAAGGGAAGATTTCTGATTCATGGGAATAAAATTAAAAGCAGTGTTTAATCATAATGAAATCTTTTATTTAAAAATTCCTAGATGTATAGATACAATATCCCTTGTCCTTAAATAGTACTACAAACCATGCAAGTAAGAGAAGTGAAATACCCCTTATAACCTTTCCCAAATGAAACTTGAGATACTGCTGACATAATTTTAAGCATCAATCATGTGAACACTTCAACTTTGACCCAGCAAAAGCTAAAACACATCATAAGACTAACAGCTGACCGGTAACAAATGAGGAAATGGTTAGGAAAGTGTGTTCTTGTGCAATTACAGGAACATTGTAGTGGATGGTGGAACTTGTGCTTTATACACTTTTTGAGCCAATTATAAACAATAAGGGGAGTGAGTGAAGCATGGGTCAAACTACAAAAGGGACCAAAGTGGAGTGTGTGCAGCATGTGATGGGGACATTTGTGACTAAGGCAGCGAGTGTGTCATAGACTGTGATAGAAACACAACACGTCATCTTAATTTAATGCCCTGTCACCCAAGTGCCACAATGAAGACTTCAAGAGATATCAACTGCTGATGAAAATGTCGCCATTTATTCATCCTTTAAACAGCAGGCTTAACACAAGTTGAGGTAAAAATGTTAGTATAAAATCAAGACAAGTTTCAAGTTTTAAAAAGTGTTTCATTCAGATTTGAAATTTACAGTGCTGTGGTTGAATAATGATTAGGGTTTACAAGGCATAATAAATCATACAAATTAAAAGTGCAACTTAAAAGACAATTAACGGATAAATCAAAGTGAGCTGAAATAAGTGGACTATTTTTAAAAAGTACTTAATAAGAAACCTCTATCATAGATACACACACAGTGTAAGCTATTACCTCAAAGTACAAATTAATGACAAAAATGAATTACAAAATAATTCAAGAAAAAGTGAAATGTTTAAGGCACCGAAGAGGAAACCAAAAAACACAAGGCACTGGTAGCAAAATATTGGTCAAGAACATGGAAGTTAGTGCTAAAAGTCAATAAAATTAGTTAAAAATAATAAGCCTACTAAACACTGTTAGTAGTGTGAGGTTGAATTTGATTCGACATGCTATAATAATGTTGATATTGAACTCATTTTGTATTTGTTCTGCTTGTGGTGAAATTCTATAGGAAGTAATTGTAGTTTAATACTGTACTGCATGTTTACACAATTTGTGTAAACAGCACAGTGCAATTTAGTGCTATTCTTTTTCTGTAGTTCATTTAAAATGTCCTTCTGTAAGTTGAATGGGCAAAGACCATTTCCAGAGCTTGTCAGAACTTTAGTTTTATGCTGAGGAGAGCACCTGTTCCCATCGGCAGAAATCTTCTTACCACCTCCAACCCTTGTTTGAAAACACAGAGAAAGTGAATTAGCCTCCCTCATGGCCATGTTGGAATCCTGATGAGCAGAAACCGTTATGGGTGGTGGTGGTAAAAGCTGTGTCTTGTTTGCTTAGACAAAAAGGATCAGAGTCGGGTGGAGCGGAGCACAGTGGAATGTATTCAAACAGGCTTCAAGTGTCAACAGACAGGTGCAATACGAAAGATGAGAAGAATAATTCTAAGCTGTCTCTAAAATACAAATACATGTGAACAGGAAGCACTTCTAAGACAAGTGGTCGACCATTTTTCATGCAAGAGTTACTTTTTTCATGCATGAGTTTGCGTGGTTTGGAGGTCAACTGACGTTACCACAGCTGACTGGTTGGCTAAAAGCTTCAGACGTAGATTTTCTATTCTGTTATGATAAGTCGAAAATTACTCCAGACATTTGCTCCATTGGATTAGAGCTGGAACAACAGTTGGGCAACTCTTTGTAAATCTAAATCTGTTGCGCATGCTGAGTAATGTTTGATCATTAACAATAAAAGCTTTGTTGCCATGCATTGTAACTGGCACAGCGACGTAGCGTTGGGTGAGCACTGCTGGTTCTTTTCAAGAGATACACCGTGTCCGTGGGAATCAAATTCAGTGATGAAGTCCACTCAAATAATTCAGTTGTGCACACTAAAAATCTGCAATCTGCAATTACTGACAAAATATTTAAACAATAAAATGATTTCCAGAAAGTACATTTTAGGTTTAACTGCTTTTTAGATGTTTAAAGAAAAAAATCTCTGCTACTCAAGCTTTCTCAGGATGATCCTCTTTATACCCACATCTTTTCTCATGCAAGCCTTCCCTGCATGCTCCTGGCTAGAAAAGGAGCTAAAAAGATTATGAAGTACGAGCTGCAGCAAGTGAGCAGATTCTTTGACATACCCTACAGTTCTAACTTCAGCCGGGGTGCAGTCTGGTGGCATCAGAACGTGTGGGTGGGTGACACTTCATGCTGAAACTTAGCAGGAGTTTCATCCCAATAGCTATGTACTGTTGTTTAAGAGGGGAACATCTCAACAGAAACTGTAAGCAACTGACCAAACAAGCTTTATAAACTGAGCCTTGCCTGAAGGACAGAGTAAACAATTTCTTTACCAAAATTAAAGAAACCTACTCTAGAGGAAAAGTTAAATGTACCTTTTTGGGTTTTACAGCAACCTCTGAGTTGAAGCTGGATTCCAGAGCATCTTTAACTTCTAATTCTCCCTCTTTACCCTCGGTTTCCTCTTCACTGAGGATAGGACCATTGTCACAAAGAGGTGTTTGGAAATCATCATCAGGAAGAGGAGGGTAACTATATTGGAATGGATCCTGGAGAGAAAAAAACCCAAAGATTGTATGATCACCACCTCATACATAAATTATGTCCATAGTTTCTGACGAACTGTCTATAATAATTCTAGAGCTGATTAATTCAGTTTTCACATACCATTCCACCCAGGGAAGGTGGGAGGTACTCTGGGTTTATATATGTTTGGATCTCAGATTTAGATGCAAATCTGAGTTTGCTGATTGCCTCAGGTCCCAACCATGACTTTACAATCTTCCAAGCAGCTGCAAAAACAAGTAACCCACTTAAAACATGAGAAACACTTTTCAGACTAAAGGTTCTGTACTTGGGACTTACCATTCATAATCCAGGGCATATCCACAATTACCATTTTGGCTAGAAGAATAAATATATATTAGATTTGTACAATTTGTTCCAAATGGTGTGGTCTATTGGTTATATAGTAAGGTACTTACATAAAAATTTTGGATAATATATCTTAAAGCAGTTAATGACGTACTTCACAAAATCCATGTCCTGGAATGCAATACAACATTTACAAATTCATTCTGTAGAATAAGTGTTACTTTAACTATGTTTAATGTTTTGTGTGATAAATGCCAATGCCACTGCTCTATGCTAATTAGAAACTGCAGACAAACAGTAGATATGTCAATGGATACAGCCGGTCTATCCTGGCTTAGCTCCATAATTGGCTAGAAGCCTCATTGCTATGCACTAACCTCACTTCCAAGCTTTAATGAGATCATACAGGCTAGCTCTGTTCCAGTCTCAAACAGTGGTGTGGCACCTCTTTATGGAGCTGGTTTAGGTATGATCCTTGCTAAACAATTATACCATCTTTTTATTTCAATTATCCTTTTGCCTGCTTTCCAACTCCTGCTTTGTGCACACTGCCAAAAGCCTCCCACATACCGCCCAGGAAGAAGCTAACAGTGTATCTGTGGATTAGACCGTCCACTCACTCGATTTGACCAAGGAGATTTAAAGGTTACTTTAATCTCCGAAGTGAAACACAGCTGAGGCTGTAAAACCTTTAGTATGACAAATCACACAAAGGCTTTCTGATGAGTCCATTTGTTTGTGAATCACAGTAGTTGCTTACACCCACATATACAGGAATATTTCAAGATTTCCAAGCACTTACTATATTGCTGAGGCCAGACTCTGTCATGTCAAACACAACAGTAAGTGGCATGCCTGGCTCCTTCTTGGCATACCTCTCCAACCAGAAGGCTACATACTTCTTCTTGTCGAAGATTGTTTTTGCATCCTTCACATGCAGCTTCACTTTGAACCAAACTAACACAGACAAAGACGTAATAAGCAAATAGTTAATGCATTTGCAAGTTTTACATGTTTCATAAATGCTCATAAGAGTTCTTACAAAGTTTGTTTCCTTCTTTATCATATCCATGGAGGTAGACAGCACCAGTCTCAAACATCCATCTGGGAATGCTGTTTTCAGTAAGATCTGAAATACAACCATTTTTGTCATTGCAGCATAAAAACACAGCCATTATAAGAGTACATATACTGTTGCACAGGAGACTTAAAGTTATTTATTCAGCCATTTTTAATGTTTTCAAACTGTATTAAGGGAATGTAATATCCTACTTTCTGTATTTTATATCCATACAATAATGTAATTTTCTTGGGAGCTCTCACTTGAATAAAGATAATTTCCACAGTGACGTGCATGAATACAGTGGTAATTGTTCTCTGGCATGGCCCACACCAAGTACACACTGAGTTCTCACTTAGTAACACGCTCACTGACTCCAAAGTAAAACTCATCTAAATACAATGAACTTCAGTAAATTTCCAAATCTGTGTTTGTCATTCATTATTACTGAAATGTATTCCTATTCATTTAAAAATAAAATCATATCCTACAGACACATCATACCATTTACACCAAACTCCTTTCTCCATTGTAGACTTTCATCTATCATTTTCAAAGCATCGTCCACATTGTAGAGCCTCCAGGTCAGGTAGCCCTCCACCAGGGCATCATCTGTCTGAAGTCTTTCCACGTCTCTTGTGTCGTACTTCTCTGCTGAATCTAAAATGATCACATGACACTAATTAACTGATATCATCATGTAGATGTTGTGGACTTTCATCTGACCACTCTCTAACCTTTAGCACCAATATCAAAAATGAAAACCATTATTTCCATCTATAAGTGTAAAACAATTATCATAAAAGTTGTCACTTTGGTTACAGAGTATAAGCATATGGGGGGAACAAACCAAAGTAGGTTGAGTTTGGTTAGCTTGCTTTCTGCTACAGCTCTTAACAGGGAGTGCAAAGTAATGGTGCAAACATGGGTGTAAACTATGGATATATACTAAATTTACAGTAACTAACGATTATTATCAGCGTTATTAAACACATTTTTGAAGAACTTGGTGATAGTCTGTTGCTAAATCATTGTCACCTTGAAGTAACTCATTCTTAAATCTCTCTCTCGTGTCTTCAATCTTCTTTTCAATGTCCTGAAAAAAATAATATCTTAGTAACAGATCCGTCGTATAGTTATGAGCGCTGGATCATAAGTTTAGGTGAATTTAACAATACCTGCTCTGCGTGTTGTTCAACTTCAGCCATGTTCAGCTGTTCCTGTGTTTTCTTTACCGAGGTAGCAGTTAGTTCCTTGTACAGCTAGCCCCGAGCAGCTAACGCTCAGATGAATCTGTGCAAATAGTGAAACTCGCGTCCCTCGCTGCCATTTTGGCTCAAAATTTGGCCACTCCTCTTCTGTCTTTAGTGGGGGTAAAAGTGAAATAAAGGGTGGAGTTTCATGGTATATTTCTGGAGTTATGTTTACGATCTCAATGTATTAAATTCAGCGTTAATAAATCGTTAAAAGAAGCGAGTCTTGTGGTAGCTTATCTCATCGATGCATGATCTGTTTTCCAGCTCAGCCCTGACCCAGAATGCCCTGCGAACGACAACAGGAAGTGTTTAATTTTCCCTTGGCGCGTTTGCGATGTGTTTTGAGCGTGGTTTTTAGAGAGCTGCCATCACACGTCCAGTATTTCTTACAAATATGTTAGTCATGTATAATAACACTTTTCTCCACTTAATATACACTCGGGTCGTGCTTCACTGAACTTTTTAACGCTACACGATGGAAGAGTTGACCTCGCAGACTTGTTTTCACCTTCTGTCATCATGTGGAAAATTAATCTCTTTTCACAAACAAGGTTCGAGCGAAACTGACAGCGAAAGAGGAGAGGTATTATTCTCAAGACTATCGTTTAAAAGGGAAGGTGGTGTATTCCTAAACGAAGCGAATGGAGCAGCAGTCATCACCAAATCAAAGGGATCACACGTGGAAATTATAAACTGTAGAAGCGTATTACACAGCCAGAAGAGACTGATTGTGCCCTGTGTTCTTGTGGTAAAATATGCCGAGAAATCAGATGGTTTCCACTACAGTCTTCTCTGTGTGAGCAACTCGAATCAACTTGAACCTTGCTTGAAGTTTAAGCTGCCCTATAAGGTTAAAGGGGACGTGCGGATTCTTCCTGGACCTACATTGTTGTGGAGTCATGCTGATCACATGTGGTGTACGTCTCTACAGGCTGGAGCAGTCAAGCAGATGCCCTTTAACATGTCACACACTGTTATTGGAGAACTTCCACTTAACAAAGGAGTATTTGTTCTTGGATTACAAAGTGTTTCAGAATTAGATCAGGACCAAAGTGTTTCAGAATTAGGTCAAACCTGCGGATACTTCATTCAAGATGGACAAAAGTTTGATGGAAATTTGGTTTTACCTCATCCGTATATTTCGATCACCTGTTGCCTCTTGGTGCTCTCAGCTGTAAAGGCTGATGATGTGCTAAAAACATCTTTAGTAGTAACAACATCCAATCAACAACTTCTGTATGTTGAAAATGGTGTTGTGACAGATGTATGCCAACTTCCATTCACTCAACCAGAGAATATTCAGATGGTCAATACTGGGAGAAATGGCAGTCTCTTTGTTATATCTTTTACTGGCGGCCATGTCTGTGCAGTGTGGAAAGACACATTTACTGTATGTAAATATTAAACACTATCAATAACCTGAAAAGATAGGCAGTTTAATTATACTTTATTTTCAGGTTGCTTCGGAGTGGTCGGGAGTTACCTCTGTGCTTGTGGATGATTTTCTTGGCAGTGGAACAGATCAGATGTTACTGATTTTTAAAAACACTGATGCAACAAGTCAGCCTTTAGGAGTGTTTTTAATAACAGATCTTTGTGGAGTTTCCCACTCTGTAAGTCAGCCAGTTTAATTTAGGTAAGTTTAATTAACAACATCTTCTCAAGACATCTTTTCTACTTTTTAGAGTGTCCAGGCTGATGAACCCATGAAACCACCTTATGTTCAACCTGAAAATTATTTCTTTACCATTCAAGCCTTAGAATCGCAGCTACTGGTATGTCACCACAAACAAAACTATAGTTACATAAAGTTTATTTTTCTGACTATTAATCATAAATGTATGTTGTCTTCTAGAGTGGGTTTACTGTACTTCAAGAACTTCAGAGAGAAGAAAGGGCAAAAGAGAGAGTCATACAACAGGCATTACAATCTCTTACGGATAATATAGAAAAGCCTGTACACACTCCTTTTGAGCAGGTAAGTAAAGGTCTTATAATACAAATATGACAAATATATGTTTTATTCACAATATATATCAGATCCTATCCAGGGCAGTGTGTACTTGACAGGTTATCATAAGCAATGTTGAACAATTTATTTAACTCCTGTTGACAGTGTTAACATATATTTTATATGTCATAGTACACAAGGCAGGCAATGCTCTTATATCTGTCAGTGAAGTCTAATGAATCTGACCATAAAACTGTATTGCATAGTTCTTATCAAACTTCTTTATCTGCACGCATTGTCTCAGTAAATTAATTATCTCAAAATGGTTTAAATTATTACATTTTTTGTAAAACTTCTGTTTGCAGCCTCTGATATATGCTTGACCAGAGATCTGCAAATTGCATTGTCCTTTGGAATTAATGAAGTTGTTGAGTGAATGATATTTTTTGACCATGATATCATTTAGTTAGGGCAGTAGTGTAGATGTTCTTCCACTGACTCACAGGTTGGCCCACCTCACCTACCACAGTTATTGACCATATCTTTTTGAGAAAGACACTTAACCTGCATTGCCCCCAGTGTCTGCGTACACGGTGCATGAATATATGTGTGAACCTTATATGTGACATAACTGATATAGCTTTTCACCACTGTCCCACTTTCTCTTGCTGACAATAATCCTCACACTCTTTGCACAGGAAGGCCTTGTTGCTCTGTGGGATGGGGATGAAACAAAAGATGAGATTGAGGATGACAAAATGCAAGATGTGCGAACTGTTTCATCAAATCTTCAAGTGGACAGACTATGGCATCGTGTCACAGGAGACCGGCTGGTTGTGGGAGTGATCTTATCTGCTGACAGCTCCGGGTAACATTTCTTTCACCTATGTTACTGATGCATCTCATCCTTAAATCAAGTTATAAAGGTGCTCCACATTTTAATTCATACAAATGCAAAACTGCATGTTTTACAGGGCTAAATATGTATCAGATAACATTTATTTTTACTGATAAAGTTCCCTCATCTAAATCTATGTTAACTATACAGGGAAACTATAAATAAATTGGGCTCTGATTTACTGCTAACCATATAACAACCACTTATGATACGAAAAACCTTAAAATGCTGCTGAAGCAAAGTTATCTCTCTGTAAGGCACATTTTACACTAGATCAGCACCTTATCTCAAAGAACTGAGAGATCTTTGGAGGGATTAATTCGATGAGGTGGTCAAAAACGAACTGTCTAATCATTGTCAATAAATCCTTAACCAAGTAAGCATAAAACATTTTTTGTGTAGTAAGTGTAAGGAAGAGCACTGCTGTAAAATTGGGTTAGGAACAGGGTATTTCACACAGTACACATGATATTGTTTTTGAGAGTTCAACCAATTTGATAATTTACCATTTTTTGTCCATAGATATATATGTATAGGACTTACTCATATATTTATAGAACTCACTGTATAAAGAAGTGAAAGAAAGAGGCAAGCAGATATAGGAGTGAATTTGAAGGAAGGAAGGAGGAGGAATTGGAATTTATTAACTGACAAAATCGAAATAAAAGCACCAGGATCGTGTAGAGTGGGTTAATATGAACATTTTAAGATCAAAAGGCGGTTAGTTAGGCAGCAGTTAGAGAGTGGTGCCAGTTTACCAAATCGGAGCCACCGTTGATGGAAGAAGGGGCCCTTGCTCACTTCCTATTTGGAACATAGTGACAAACAGTGGTTAGTTATGTCCATTTATATATATAGGTTGTGTATTTATTGTACCCCTCTTTGTATATATTGAGTATTATGTCAGCTTTACAACTATATTACACTATGCCTACATATTTACAGTGCAGGAAAAAGTAAGCTCTTTAATTAAGCAGTTTTCCATCTGTCACAATAAATAAATGCATAGTCTTCACATATTGAAATCCACTTAGGTATTTCTGTCTGGATTTAGACTTTTTTTCTCACTCTGATACTTACTGTCTCTTTGATATCTGATCCTAAGTGATGTTTTATTTGTGTTCTAGACCAGTGTCCGGTGTGAGCTTATTCATTGTGACAGAGGCGGAGCAGAGTTCAACGCCAGCGGCCATCCAAACTCAGAGCCAAGTGTTCTGGCTCCCCACTCTCTGCCCCTCAATGCCCTCCCTATTATTGCCCTCCACTGTCTCATATGCCCCCTCCTCCTCTTCCTCCTGCCCAGAGCCAGCAGCCAAGAAAAGCAAGCAGGAACACAGCGCTGAAAACAGCCATGATCTCAACACAGGCCGAGTGGCTGTGACTGCGCTGGCCGCCCTCACACCTTTGTTGAACTATGGCTGTGTCAAGTGCCATGTCATGCTACATTATGCTCCAACACAAGACGTTTTTCCCCCTTCGAGCAAACCGGTGCCAACCGTTCTACACTGTGGTCAGGTGGTGCTGGAGTTACACAGAGACGTACAAACGCGACTACTGTCCAAGCCGGAGGTCAAGACAGGTAAAAAACAGAAGTTGTAAATAATAAGAATTTCACCAAAGTTCACCCTGTATACATAAAATATATTCAATCATGTATTAACCCCACAAAACCACAGTTTTATTTATAAATATATTGCCGGTCATATATATGCTGGTTTCATTGGATGTTTGGATATCAAAACTGTAACATTTAAAACTCTAATTTGAAACTAAGACAAAGGCCCAATGCTCACCGATTTCAATACTACCTAAACACTAATACAATATGGTGTTGTAATGAATATCAAGACAATCTCATGTGAATGTGTTTTTATATGCTCAATTGAGTATTGTTTTCATTCTTATTAAGTCTCAATTAGTAACTGATTAGTATCTATTTATGAATTGTATTTGTTGACCCAAACTGTTGATATCTAGAAGGTGTTGCTGTCATCCAAATACTCAACTACATAAACACAGTGTAGGTCATCTGTTTATTCAGTGAGACTCTCAAATGACCTTCTGTTTTCATTTACATGGTTATAAAAAGTACCGACCATTTTGACATTGGATTTGTGTTAACAGAAGTATACTTTTTCTTTTCAGATGAGAGCCTGGAGGACTTTCTGAGTTTGATGGCCTTGCTGGATCACTGGACATTTCACATAGACTCTCCTGATTACAGCCTGGGTGACATAGTTGGCCAGATTCAGAAAAGAGTGGGCTGCAAAAGGATAGAAGTGAGCCCTCAACATCTTCTGATAAATTCTGCGGGACCATCTGCTCCTATGCTGCTCCGCTGGCATCAGATAACCCCTTTTCAGGCAGAACTGTCACTACACACCAGGTAAGGCATTATACTCGGGCACGATCATATCTTTGGAGTCTTCTGAGTCATATGAGATGTCTTAATGTATTCTGTATTACCTCTACTAACAAATACGGTTAAGGACATATCATTTTTTCAGTGATTTATTCATCAACATCAGTTTGTTTTGGTTCATTTTAATTTTGCAGCAGCAAAAAATAAATGAGCAGAATAACAAGCAGCAGTTATATGGAGCATTTTCAATTTACATTAATAGATTCACATGGCTTTGAAGCTGTCCCTGAGATATCCCATTGAATATTAAATAGATTATGACTTTGCTGGATACTTAAGTTTACAAATGGTTACATAAACCCTGTTTATGTAACATAGTTATAGTCATGATTAGGGAAAAAACAAAATCTGTATTCTAGCCTTGTTGTTAGTCATTAGGCATTTTTAATTATGATTATTTGTTTATATGTTTTGTATTAAAAAGACAAGACAGTAAAGAGGACATTACAATAATATGGCAAGGCAAGTTTATTTGTATAGCACAAGTTGTATGAAATTCAAAGTGTTTTATGGAATAAGAAAGATATTAAATGCAATACAATCCAGACAAATCCAGACATAAATAATCATATTAAAATAATCTGATAAATAATATAAATAATTTGTTATATGTGATAGACTAATCATTGCTCTTGTGCAGTGAGTTACAGATGCTACAATTCCTGGACTTGCTGTTGGCCTCTCTCCCAGGGTCATGCACCGTGGAGCCTGTCAAAGCTACCAGAGGACAGAGTGAAGCACAAATCTTTTCTCTGGCGCTAGAGAGGGAAATCACCTCACTGAGGGACTGTGCTTCTGCCATGCTTTCCAAAGAAAAGGAAGATGATAACAAAAGAATAAGCTCTTTTATCTCTCCTGACCCGCGCTGTGAGGAGGCTCTCCAGAGGTGCAGGGATGACTGGCAGAGGGATGTGGAGCGGAGTAAAAGGAACTTGTGCCCCCTGGTGGACGTGCAGAGATACCGTGTGTTGACTGAAAGCTTCTTCAAAGAGCAGCTCAGTGGGGACTTGGCAGCCCTCATAGAGACGCAGAAAAGTTTGTACAGCTAAAAGGCTCCTGTCAGCATTTTCATCAGCAAACGCTCGCCCTCAGTCCCTCAAGTGTCACTGTGTTTTGACTGTTTGTCTTGTGTGCTGTTTACATTGAAGCTGTATTAAAGGCTGCTCCTGATTCTCTGCTTTCTGACCTCTGTGTAGCTGCTCTTTCAGACGACCTCATGGGGGGATAGTGTGTCTGATGCTGTGGTGTGGTGCCTCTTCCTATTTCCCTTAGATCACCCCCTGGGTTCCACAGCCTTCATCTGATACTGCACTTTGCTCGGTCTCCTCCCGTTTGTGTCCCTGTGCACCCCCGGTGCTCCACATCTCTGTTTTATGTTTTGTGTTGTATGCTTTGCTCTGTGACAGACATAACCCTTGGATTCACATTGTGTTGTGAATAAAGGCACACAGCGATGGAGGGCAGAGGGCTTCACAGTTCTGGGTGGAGTTGCTTTTAGTGGGACTCTCGCCTCATGGTTCAGCTGTTTTTCACTGAAATGAAAACTGTTGTCCGCAACATGCTGTTATTTAAAATGCCACTCCTTCAAGTGAACATCAAACCTTACTTAAAAGAACTGCGCTGGCTCCTCAGAGGATGGAGAGTTTTTCCCTCTCCCTGTGGAGATGAGAAAAGGACATGTATTTTGTTGGCTAAAGGTCCTGGAGTGTGTAGCAGTTACTGTCTGTCTGTTTCATGAATCCCAAAGAGATACAGAGTCACTCATATCTGTGCTTCGGTGCACATAACAGGTTTTGATGGACTCTTGTGCAACATAATTATAGCTTACGCTTTGCTTTGACATGCTGTTGGATGACCAGACCTGAAACATGTTGGAAACAAAAAACATTGCTTGTGTTCCTAAATAAACCTTTTCATCGAGGCTCCTACACACTTAGCATAAACACTGTGTCCAAACCATCATTTCAAGTGACAGGTGGACACTCCTGTGTATCCTGTTCAGTAAATGATACCATTAAAAGTCCAGGGCTGTTTTCTCAAAATACAAATTCAGTTTCTTTCTTCCTTGTCTGCCACTGAAATATACAACATTTGTCTCCACATTATTTTCTGTTAACTTCTATTAACTCTGAAAAGTGAAAGCCTCTGGGCTTTGTGGTCTCTATTGATTCCACCTCAACCAGCAGGGAATAGGCCTGACAGATTCAGTGGTCATCTAATCATATTTGTACATGTTGATTGTAAGTTACTGCTGATGAAAACAACATGAGTAAACAGTTCATATTTTAATTAATAACACACTGTAACAAGGCTGCAGCACATTTTGTCTTGTTAATGTGTATTTAACCTGTGGTTTTCTGGTTGGGTGACCCTCTAATGGCCATACATCTGAATTGGAGGAGTGTTAGTCTTCTTTGACACGTGTAATGATAAATGTAGCTCTGATACATGGTTGTATATCGGCAGTGTGGTTCGTGGCCCTAGTGCACTCACATTGATTCGGTTCAGAGGTTCTCGCCTCCTGTGGGCCTGTCCAGTGGTCCACCCAAACAGTGGGCGACATCAATACTGTAGTGGAAATGCGCAGAGCTGGCTAAACTAATGTTATCCTTAACTACGCTAAAATGCAAAGACATCCCATAAGGCCAGAAAACATCATGCAAAATATATTCAGACATATTTTTAAAAGCTTACGAAAAGTCCTGAAGGGTTTAGAGCTTGGGGATCTTCTGTTTTGATCTGCTGTGCATTTCAAAAGAATTAATTTTACATATTTTTATCTTTGGATTCAGTAATTACTTTGACTTTAAAAGTAATATTTTGCATTTGGGAAGCACAATCATTGAACAAAAAAATAAAGCTTGTTTACATTTTCTGATTGTGTTGGACAAAATTAAAAATAATAATGATTTATTTCCTCATTTATAATCTCACTTTTTTCATCCAGCCCTATTTTCTGGTCAAGAAGAATTACAGAAAATATTAATTGCGGTGGTAGCTTTTCCCCAGTAATAATAATTCTGTCAAATTCAGTCAAGCCATGATTTTTCAAGGTATTTAGTTGCTAACATATACTAAAGAATGATTAGATATCCTCCTTTGTTCACAGCATTTTAAGATTATATAGAGTTGTGAGCGAGTGCTTAGTTAAACAAACTATTGCTGCTCTTAACTTAAATTTTTCACAGCCATACAATTGTTTACACTGACTAAAAGCTTTACTTAAAATACACATGTATGTTCAAGAGTATTAATTTTCTCATACACTGACCTTCTAGTGGCTGTGCAGTTACCATGACAACCCCCATCTCTCGCCTCCCTGTCCTCACAAAGCATCCCCTCTAAACAGCCCCTCTAAACGCTAATGAATGAATGACAAAGTTCCTCGCCTCCAAAACACAATTATAAGCAGCAAATATTTTTTTTCCCCCCTCACAAGCCGTCATACTAAACTCGATTACATAAAGGCGTCCCTGCATATTAAAACAGCAATAACAATGCAATGTTACGTAATGAGGTGCCACTGAAACGAATGGCATTTCCACACGGATTAGTATTATTGATTAGTTTATAATCCTTTTGTTTCGGCCATTAAAAAAGCAATTGAGTGATTCATCCTTGGTAAAATTTATAGGTCCTTGTCTTTATACCCAAGGCGGGACATCTGGCATAACAAATATCATAGCGTGCCTCAAATAACAAGCTGATTTAATCCATCTGCATATTAAAATATGTTCTATTCTTGTCTTTTTGTTAATAGTATCTTGTCTGTAAAAACAATAGGTGGTGTCTCTATTCTAACACAGTTTGTCATGCTGTTTCTCTAACGTGTGTATTGGCTCTTACAGGTTGATAGGATCTGGGCGCGTACAGTGTGAAGGCCATTATCATGCATTTATGGAAACTCTCTGTCATATCAGATCTGTGTCACTGCGGGCCACCCAGCCGTCTACTGCATGTGTCACCACGCCGACGAGCAGGCTGCATGAATGGAGGCTGGTGCTGAGCAAAGGCAGGGTGGAATCAGCTACCTGCATGGTATCTGCTACTGTGAGTTTGTCAGTGGTTTTATTTTTAGATTTGCTCACCACAAGTTGCAAGAGCTGAAGAACTGTGTTACATATTTTATATTTGATCCTTTTTTGCTTTTAGGCTGACATTAAACCATCATGGGACTAAAGATGAAAAATACATATTTACAGAAATGTTCATTAAAGGTCCTGTATTACACAAAATTGATTCTTGTGAGCTCTAAGTCATATTATAATGCTGTTATCTCCTTAAAAACATACCTGGAGTTGTATTTCATTCACTCATGTCTGAACTCTGTTCCACCTTGTGATGTCATGAAGCTGTAGTTTTCAAGTTAACATCTATCTAACATTTTAGTGAAGGTGTATAGAGTTTAAAATGCATGTGGTGCGTGGCCATACTGCCTTGTCAAAGCCTGATCCTGCAGATCTTAAGCTCAGCAGGGCCGGGCCTCGTTAGTACCTGGATGGGAGAACACTGGAGGTGCCACAGTGGGACACCAGTCATAAAAAGTGCCATTTTTGTCCTTAGGCAAGGCACTTCTCCCACATTTCCTTGTATGAAAGTGGTGTGTGCGTGAGTGTTGGTGGTGGTAGGAGGGGCTGATGGTGCAGATCGGTGGTGTTTCTTCTGTCAGTCTGCCCCAGTGTAGTTGTGGCCACAATAGTAGCTAATCACCACCGGGTCTGGAGTGAATGAATAATGCTCTGTGTGACTTTGAGTGTCTAGAAAAGCGCTATATAAAACCAAAGCATTATTATTATTCCTATTAAAACACAGTGGGGTATATATGACATCACAAGGTGGAACAGAGCGTTTATAATTTGAGAGAACTAAAATATGCAGGATTTGTGTGTTCAAAGAGTGTGAATGAAACAAAATGCAACCCCAGGCATGACATTAAAATAGCGTAATATGGGCCCTTTAATATGCACTGTCCCTGAAATAAATTAATAAAGAAAAAAACAAAATTACACCAGTCTCTAATTCAGTATGTGAAAAACTGCTTAGTCAATATTTATTTAATCGTTCTCACATCGTTCATCATAATGACATTAGAAACTAAACATTAACAAAGCGATTCTAGATCATTTACTACAACTGGATTTGAAATCAATATGTGCACAGCCAATTTTATTGATGGGTCAGTCAGATCCACCATTTAAAAGACAACTGTATAAAGGACGCCTGAAGTGCAAGAACCAATAATCATTTAAATCAATGTTATAAAACCATCTTCAAACATTTTCAGTCAACACCATAGGAAATTAATTGGGATATCAGTTCCTTGGGGAAGCTTTGAATACAGTGACCCCCTCCCCTATGATAAATATATATTTCAGTTAGAGAATAGACTAAATCTACAAAAAGTTTAAAACCTTAAAAATACCAATACAGAAGAGGCATGTGGAGAAACGCCATATAATGCAGTTCCACGGATTTAATTTCTTCCTTTAAGTTTTATCTGTTAAATTGGATCTAAAATAACGTCCTTCAAAGGAATTGTCTGATTTCAATTGATCCCACTGACATCATTTGAATATGACTGTAATATCCACAGAAAAACGCATATACTGTAGAAGAACCTTTGGATACTTGGCCACAGGTAGAAAAGATCAAAAGAATCAGATAGACCACTGAACAAGAGGAGATGCCTGAAAACACTTCATCTCACCAGGTCTTTGATATCTAAGGCTTCAGGTATTTCATAAAAATGCAGCGTCCGATTTTTATCTGAGTCCGTGCCTAAGATGTGCCCTGCTGTTCCATGTTCCAGTATATACTCCATGTGCTTTCATACAAACTGTGAAGAAGTGCCTTGAAAACACTCACAATATTAAACAATACGACCTTGATTCTAAATAGGGATGCACCGATACTGATACTGGCAAATAATATCAGTGCCGATCCAATATATTGGTTCTGTCGATATCCTGGGTGGACATATAATAAAACGATTAACTGGCCGTAGTTGGTCCAGAAAGTCTCACGAGTTGTTCTGTCATTACTTGAGAGATAAATAAGGGCTATACACACATTTTGTCATACCAGATTTTAAAATAAAGTCTATTTTTAGTTAGATATTGGTTGATATTGGGTATTGGCAGATACTTTAAGCCACAGTATTGGGATCTTTATCGGAACTGAAAAAGCTTGATTGGTGCATCCCTAATTCTAAACTTTAAAATGTTGTTCTGCTTGGTCTGCTGTGCCCTTTTACATGGTATTGTGTGTTAAATGGATTATGAGTTTGCCATCTCTTTGCTGAGAGGGAAGTGATTATTACTCTGCCAATGTGTACAGCCCCAAATATAATAACTCTATGCAAATGAATTGCAGATATTGATTAGGTGTATCAAACAGCACTACAATATAGTTAGGCTTGAGTGAAGAAATTTGTGTATGGATAAATAAGACCACAGGGGTCAGTGAACTTGAGTTGTAGTTAATGCTGCTTTTCCCCAATGGAATAGAGTTACATTATAGCGGTGTTTTGATCTGCCCCTGTCTAGAATTTTAACAAACATCCTCCATAAGAATGCTGTTGTCTTAGGTACTTAAACATTGTTTTTCCTGAACACTGCAACATGTGAAATTATCCCTGAAAAAAACACCCATTTTGTGTCTTCTTGTAAACTGTCTCTGATATTGTGCTTTCGGAGTGTTTCATCAGTCTATTTCTGATGTATGTCCTCGTGTCTGATGATTTTGTAGGTGACCCAGTAGAAGACGTTGAAGATGAGGAAGGCCAGTGGAAATGCCGCCCTGGAGATTGTGTCTATCCTTTTTGCGCGGTCCACAAATTTCTTCTTCATGGCGTCCGTGTCTTTGGGAGCGGGCGGCAGGGGGGGGTTAGGAGCTGGAGCAGCGTTCTTCACAGCTGAGCCATCTTTGGTTGGCAGGCTCATGTTGTAGCTGGCCAGGTTAAAGCGGCCTTCATGCATGTCCTCATCCTGGAAGAAAAGAGCCACACACTTCTAACTCACAAGGTACTATTTCTGTTACTGAAAACCTTCTAGATAAGATCTGGCATACAACATATTTTCACTGCATGCTTTATATCATAAGTCTATATTGTTATCTGTGGGGAAAAGGCATATTATATTCCAAGAAAACATTGGATTTATGAAATGTTTTTTTGGACACTCAGAGACTCTTTATGGAGCATTATTCAGTCTGCACTTGGTAATTGTATGGTACTATTGTAGCCACAGCTGCCCTGAGGCTGCCTGACTTAAGCAAGGTTGCTAATCGGACCCATCAGCCCCTCCTACCAGCACCAATGCTCACGCACACTTCACTTTCATATTAGGCAATGTGGATGAAGTGCCTAAGGACACAATGATAGTTTTAGCCACTGGCAGCCCACTATCTCCACCATTTTAATTAGGAAATGTGAAATATGGAAGAAAGAAAAAATAATGGGTTGCTGTTCAGTCTAGGACTGTGTTTTTTAATATTCATAAAAAGGCTGACTTTGCTACATAATTGCATTTTGTATGCGAGTATGTATTTCACGTATCTAAAACTAATGACATTCACAAATCACTTCTTGCCTCCAGTCGCCTACAGTTAAGTTAGGAAACTCCTGACATGGACTGTCATCTCATACCTTTTGATTCCTCCGTTGTCTTCTCCTCAAGCGAAGAAACTCTTTCTGTTGCCTGGAGACAAAATTAACCCCAGCGTATTCAAGCAGTGCCGCAAAAACGAAGAGCAGACAGACAGCCATCCAGATGTCAATGGCTTTTACATAAGAGACCTGCAAGCACAGGCAGAACAACTATCAGCTATGGATCATTACATAGAGGTGTGTTGAAGCATTGAGATATCATGACAGTAAATTTGGTAGTTTCATTCTGTGGGCTGCTGTATCGATATATATCATATCAAAATATTTTTGGTATATTTTACAACATTATTTGATGAGATTGCTACAATTTTGGTTTATTTCATATTTACTTTGCACAAGTAGTGGTTGAACAAACGTTATCCTTATCATGATAATATTGTATTGTGAGCCAAGTATCGAGTATCGTATCAAATTCTGAGGGACCCTGCGATTTCCAGCCCTACCTTTTAGTTATAATCCTAATTATGGTGAGAATTTTTGTTGCAGAGTTGTCCAATTCCTAGCTTACAGCGTAAGTTTTAAAGCAGTTTATCAAGCTTTTATTTTTTGGGGGGGTTTGATCTTGTCACGATGTAGCTGAAATCCTCCCCTGACCTTGCCTCTTATATGACAGCTGATTAGCATGTGGTAAAAACAACTCAGCTCTTCTGTGACTCTCAGGGCTTTCCTTAGCTGTTGTCTGAATATTGTTTTTCAAATTTTTCTTTTTCAATATTTATCAGCATATGTGTCTATCTTTTCAGGGTGGAGATGATGGAGATGCCAGGCTTTTGTTGTTCACAGCGGCGGATGATGTGTAAACAGAGTGTTTGATGATGAAGGTCTGACTGGAGTTCCCCAGTTTCCCCCTTTCACTCTATCTGCATGAAGTTTATCATAATTGGAAAATAAGGAAGCGTGCGCATGGATCAGATGACAGGATGCCAACGTGGAAGCTTCATCTCACAAATTGCAGGAGTTGCTGCTCTCATGATCCTGAAAATGAACCGGCTCTTATCGATGACTAATGTGAACGGAGTAAACATCTTGTGCAAAGTAAACAGAGCTGTGAAGGAGACTTGCATTCATGTTCTTCAGGTTTGAAGTGATAATAAATACACTTTTAGTAGATTCAATGAAGCATGAACAAAGACTTAACTCAGAATAAACCAATAGTTATATAGTTGTTATATAGCTTAATAACTCCTTAAAGGTCCAATATTCTGAAAAATCGATTGTGGAGAGCCACGTTATAATGTTATTATCTCACCAAAAACATGCCTGGAGTTGTGTTTTGTTTTATTCACACATGTTTGAGTAATCTTTTATTATTAGTCTGTCTACATCTCAAAATGCTCTGTTCCACCTTTTGAGGTCATCAAGTGTAGTTTTTAAGTTAACAGCTCCTTTTACCTTTAGTTCAGTAGAAATGGGCAATTCCACGGTCAAAATTAACCAAATGATTCTAGTGAAGCTGTATGGAGTTAAAAAACACAGTGGAGCACTTTTTGTATTACCACATGACATCACAAGGTATATCTAGGTGTTTTCTACAGTATCTACAGTTTCTATAGTATAGATCAGAAATAATTAATAATTATTTACCCTATCAAACTAATCTTTAATCTTTGTTCATGTTTTATTAAGGCTAAAAAATCTTGCTGCTGTAATATCTATTGACCAAAAAAAAAAAAGTATTGTGTTTTAACCAAAACTGTCATGCGTTGCAAAGCTAATGTTCCTAAGGCTAAGGCAAAAAGCATCCCCCTCAAGCCTTTAGCTTTTTATCCCTGAAAAGTTCTTCAAACTCTGACCTTCACTGTTTCAGATGCTATGCTAAGAGACTGTGAAAACCAAACAAAAAAGTGAGAGTGGAGTTTCTAAAAATAATACAGCCTGTTGGTGTTCCCTCTGACAGCATTTCATTGGTAACATGTCATAACTGACTGTGACTGAGCACTTACAATGAACTATAGTAAAAAGAAAATCTGAAATCATGCCATATATAGCATTTTAAAAATGGTAATTGTTGATTATCAATAATACATCTCTCGATGAACAAATGCAAACTGTGTGAATAAAAATTTCAGCTGTCTTCCTGCCTTTTTAATTCATGTTTTGAGAGAACCTTGCTCAGCCCATTAATGCCCAAGTATCTAAATAACGAACTTCTTCCTCTAAATATTTGAAATGATTCTTCACTGTGTGAGGAAACCTTAATTTAGGCCTCTTACTAATTCATTAACCCTTTGTACATATATTAATCCTTTCTTCTACCTTGGATTATGCTGCAGGAGAATAAAAAGCAGATTTGACCTTTGGAAGAGAAGCCCTGGAGCCTGAGCTTTGTGTGGTCATTGTCAACACAGTGGTGATGCCCAGTGCTACTCTGGCCGGGGCGGCGTCCATGTTTATCCAAAAAGACACCCAGGAGAGGATGACGATCAGCAGGGATGGGATGTACATCTGGATCAGGTAGTAGCCCATCTGTCTCTCCAAGTGGAATTTCACTTCTATACAGGTGAATTTGCCTGAAAACAAAACTTTGTTCAACTGTGGTAGTGACAGTGGGTACATTTACTGAGCAAAGTCCCAATAATTAGATCTGATTTTGGAGTGTGTTATATGCACAAAAGAATCATGAGTTTTTGTATTTATATTTAAAATACTTTTACATTTAAAAGCTGCTAATGAAACGTAACATCAGAATGAGAGCAGATATCTGTACTTCCTACTTCTGAACAGGAAATGTAGAAAAAATAATAATTTCTACTGACCTAAATTCAGCAGAAATGTGGACCTTTGAAGTAAAGTACTTGAAGTAAATTTGTAAATGGGTACTTCAATACATTTACTTAAGCAGATTTTTTCATGTGATACTTTTATTTTACTTTTGCCACATTAGTTTGCCTTTTTTGGATATTTTTTCCTTAACAAAACCTGCACAGGTGTGAACAGTCAGATTACCCACATCAGATCTCACCGTTTCCATGACATTTCAATAATCCGATAACTCCAGAGAGCAGATAACGGTCAGATTTTAGGTGTGGATGCAAACGTGGCCGGTGCATTTGGGTATAACTCCTACCGGTGTTGTAATGCTTAGTGCAGTATCCCAGCTCCTTCTCCTCCCTCATGATGAACTGAGGCAAAGTGAGGCCCTCGGACACTTGGACGGCCCCATTCTCAAGCCACTCAAACACCAGATCATTCATGGTGTAGCCAACTGGAAAGTCGAGAGATGGGTTCATTCGGATTGTCCAAAATAGTCATTAAACTGTACATTGCAATACTCTGGATGGTTTACCAACTGACCCATTTTAACTTGGAATAAATTACACATTTTCTGAAAATTTAAGAAAATACATAAATGGAATTATATTATTGACTTTTGGTTACAAACATTAAACATTTTTGACTTGAAATAATGAATAAACTGACATGGACGACCTTTTTCACTATTTTGTCAAGATTGGACATATGATATTTGGTGATATTTGCTTTTTTGTGTGTGTACTAATGTGTGTTTGGGGTATGTGAGAGTTTAATTAGGTTTTTTTTGTTCTGTGAAAAAAATCAAAATAAAAAAAATGTATACATAAAATCTATTATCTAAAAAGGCTAATTTGATTTTAAAAAAATCTGAAAATTCTGCTAATTTGATCAAAAAAATTCTGAACCGATCACACATTTTAAGCATATCCTCCTGGCGAATGTCCACATGACACCAAAACCATCTTTCTTCATTCATAAAATAGCACTTACAACTTTCTAGCTGCATTGTGCATGTTTGGACGTCCATAGGAAAGTTCTTGAGATCCATGGGACAGGACAGGATCAGCGTCAGCCTGAAATTGTAAGAAAAGAAAGTGTCAAGCTGTCTATCTACCAGCATGTAAACACACCCGGCTCCTGTGAAATTGTCTTATTACAGCCTGAACTTCTGCGACGTGGAGAAGTAAAAAATAATTTGCTTGAAAAATCAAATTACAGGCAGGCCGTCAGTGTGTTCTCCCATTCCTTGTAGCCTCTTACCTATCAAGTTGGATTCCCTTCAGCAGGTTCCTATCACACTTTCATTACTGTAACTTATTGTCTCTGTGATCCATTGTGCTTGCTGGGCTCCTGGCTATAACATTTCTTTTTCTTTTTTTTTGCTGGGTGGAGAAAGTGGCTAACCATCTTTTCATCTTGGTGCCGGTGTCACGCTCCTGAGCCACACCTGAGCACTGACGCTGTTTGGCACTGTGCAAATAGGGACCAAATGGATCTGCCGTATACGCCTTTGTAGCAGTCAAAATGAAATTAAATGTGAGTGAAGCTGTATTGAAATTAATTTGGGTATAGATCTGGTACTGTTTAACTCAGGAATAGGTACCTCTAATTTTGGTATTAGATTATAACCACCAGTAAGGGAATATTAGATCAGATCAGTACTAATTATGTACTATTATTACTATTATATACTAATAATGTAATTAAATATTGGGTCAGATCTCAACAAACTGCTTGCCATCCTGGACAATGAGGAACATCCACTTTACAACACTTTTTTCAATCAGAAGAGTCTGTTCAGTTGGAGGCTGAGGGCAGTTAATTGCAGAACTGACAGATTGGGAAAATCTTTTGTCCCTATAGCGATGCAGCTTTACAATCTATCAATTAAAGACAAGGACAAATACATTGGCTTTTCTGCGTAGATTTAGTTTTACAATTTTATTTTATTCTATTTTTATTTTTAATATTTTTGAACAATACAGAGCAAACCTGGAACATGAATTTCGTCTTGGGGATAAATAAAGTTTATGTCTATGTCTATGTCTGTGTCTATGTCTATTAAAATCCAAAATGGCTGTCATGTACTGTCTCTTGTGGGACGTTTATAGATTGGTATTTATCAGAATCTACAAAAGGGGTCTAAGAAAGGAATGAGGCATTCAGATAAAAAAAGAAAAAATAGTCAAAATAAAATAAGCTTGAGCAGTGTGATTCAATACTAAGTTTCTTTTGTCAGACATCTATGTAATGTGACCCTTTAAAATGGAAACAAATCAATGTAATTCCTTATTTGCACAAGTAGTGGTTGAACAAAGGAAAAACATTATCACAGGTATCACCTTATCATGATAATATCGTATTGTGAGCCATGTATCGAGTGTCGTATGAAGGACCCTGTGATTTCCAGCCCTACCTTTTAGTTATACTCCTGATTATGGTGATGATTTTTGTTGCAGAGTTGAGGAGAACTCAAGTGTAGAAAAGTTTTCAAAGGTATCTGGGCAATTTTTATTATTTTTTTATTATTTTTTTCTTTTTTTAAATCAAAAATGTAAATCTGATAATCACTCCTGATTGTTCAAAAGGTTTTCAAATCCTTTGTAGTACTTAATGTTCTGTTGATCTCAGCATTTTCACTTTTAAGTTTGGTCCCTCCAGTGATGGATATGCCTCTCCAACCGTTGTCATCTTTGCCTTTGATTCTCAGCAGCACTCCTGGGATTATCCTGCTCTCTGCTAATCAGTACATGTATACGTTATACGGGGTATTGTATGATATAGTACTTCTGCTGTTTCAAAAGGCCTGATCACAATCTGATAATTTCAATTTAAATGCTATCACTTGGATTGACACTCTTTGATGCGCACGGAAAAGAATGTAAAAAAGCAATAAACGAACATGTCCTAGGGAAATCCTTTCATCAACACAGATTCAATATCACACTGTCCTCATTTTTCCCCCTGAATATCACATGTGATTTCTCATTACGTCTTATCTGCAGCTCCACTTCACCTGATGCTATAGAGGACCGTGCCATCCTTGAAGATCCGGAGCAGCTTGTTGTCTGTGGTGACGTCGTGGAAATTGGCGCCTTTCTCATTGGCGAAGAAGAGATCGGGCTTCCATATGGAGTCCAACATGGAGGGGTCTAAGTCCAGGGAGGAGTCGGGATATTTACTGTACGCGAGCCGGGGGTCGTTCCACTTCTGCCGCAAAAAGATGTTCACTCGGTAATCCTGTGGAGACGACATGGAGATGTGAATACTGTGCGAGCGGTGGTCCGGCGGGTGGGGTGGTGGCATGCTGCAGACAGGACATGTGTGTTCTATCATGGAAGCATTCACAATTACTGGAAAACATTATTAACACATAGTTGCAACAATACACTGTAAGACAAATACACAATGGATGGAGACATGAACATGAAATACTTAAAGATCCTATATTACGCACAACTGACTCTTGTGAGGTTGGAGCCATGTTATAACGCTGTTTCCTCATCAAAAACAGACCTGGAGTTGTGTTTTATTTCATCCAGACATGTTTGACTAACCCTTTATGATTAGTCTGTCAACATCTCCAAAGCTTAAAATGCTCTGTTCCACCTTGTGATGTCATGATGCGGTAGTTAATAGCTCCTTTTACTATTAACTCAGTATAAGGAAGAATATGTATTCAGATACTCTTCTGTTCTATTTTTGTATTTTTATCATTTTTTTTTAATTATTATTATTAACAACATGATTACTAATATTGTTTAATGATTGTCTTTGAATTTGAATTGTTTTTGGGTTCACAGTGCCTTTATGACCTGCCACCCTTGGGTGCTTGCCACACCCTATTTAAGACGCCACCTGAGCTCTCACTCTCTATTTGTCTGATGAAGGCCTAGTGCCGAAACGTTGCATGTCCTAATAATGCATGTCCTTCACAATTTGCAAGTAAGACGGTGTGCGGGATTTCTCTCTATGTACTATTAACACAGTAGAAATGGGCAGTTCCAGGGCTCAAAATCATCCAAATGATTGTAGAGAAGGTGTATGAAGTTTAAAAACACAGTGGAGCACTTCCTGTTTTGAGTGTTTTCTATTTGTGAGAAGAACTCAGTCTAAATCAACAGGGTTTGTGGGTTAAATGTGTGAATTAAACTAAACACAACTCCCTTATATGTTTTTAATGAGGAAACAACATTATAACAGATCAGAAAATAATGTGATATGGGCCCTTTACCTATAAAATCATAACTGTCATATAAAGAGCCTGACTATACATGACTACAAAATAAAATACACAGAAGCTGATAGAGTATTGTTTTAGTTAGTATTTAGTATTATTGAGGGAGTCAAATGGGATTGCACTCAAAGCCTGTGTAAGCTTAGTTTGATTTTACGCTTTAAAAATGTTTTTGGTACAATATGAAGAGGTATAAGTTATATTATTTTAATTGGAAAGCCTAAAATTAAGCCACTGTGTGTTTTCAGCTGAGGTGAAGCATCATGTCCTCTTCTCCATTCTAAATATTTAATCAAAGGAAGCCCCTGTTGAGAATTTGTATTTACTGCTGTTCTGTAATACTTTTCATCTTGGTTTCTGTATTTCAAAGAGTTTCAGATGACATTATAATGTTCTATAGCCCTAAATTAACTAATACAGTTCTTGGGTTTACTTAATATAGGAAAATACCAGGGTTATAGGTGCATTGTGTAACTTTTCTGGTAGAGGGTCCACCACCTACTTGTCTCCACGGTGATCTGATTATTTGCTTGCAATTTTCCACAGTACTATTAAACATATCTATTTTACGTTTATTCCATTACAAGTGTTTTTTTCTTGCTTAAAATACAATACACTGAGATGCCTCTGCACAGATCTGACCTGTATCTTGGTTTACTTTAGTTTCTGCTTGTCTCCATGGAGATAGATGAGTTTAATTTTACTGTGGAACATTCCAGACAAAACAACTGCGCCATAGAGACAAACAGACAGCAGAGTCTCCAGCAGAAAAATTACAGTTTAACCTTTAACATTTGTGAATTTATGGTTTGGATATTTCATGGTAAAGTACAAAGTAATTAATAGGAAATCTGACTCTTGTATAACATCATCACATTTGAGAATCTGAAAATGACCAATACTGACAAAAATGTACTTGTATGAATACTGGGGCTCAAATATCTGCGAAACATCTCTATGATACACAAATACATCTGTAGCCAAAGTGAAGAATAGTTATCCATATTTAATTGTTCATTATATAAGAGTCATAACAGACTAAATCATACATTCATGAGGCAGTTTTAATGGGGTAACTTTTGACAGGGCAGTTAGTTGTAAGCTGCATGTCACCAGAACTCACTCATCATAATGGAGATGCCACTGTGATGAGAGGCCTTTATGTACTTTAACATTTCCACAGTATATTGGCGGTCCCCAAACAGGCACAGCAAGATCCAGATCCACCAATCCAGCCTCTTTATACAGTGCTATTATCGCTCATTAGAAAGCCTTTGATCGTGATTAGTTTCAATAGACGCACAGGTTTTATTTTTGTGCGCTTATGGCAATTTGCACGTCACTTAATCTGCCACGCACAATTAATTAACCGCTTCTGATGCAGAGAGGGATGAGGATTTGGAACAGGCGGTACTGTGCAAAACTACATCATCTTTTACATAAAAGAAGAAAAGGTGTCATATAAAAACCTTCTTTCAATGCACCTATTATTTTTTGCAATAATAAAGATAAACTATAAAAAGATCTATTTGCTCTGGAGAAATTATTTTTTTATTAGGCTCAAAACCCACACATTTAACATGACAAAATACTATTACAAGAGCCAGTTCTTTAAAGGATACTTTTCCCTGCCATGGAGATCAATATATGTTTTAAATATAACACATTTTCATCTGTCTGAAATGATTGGTACCACCAACTTTCACATGACTAGAAGCAATGAATGAAATGAATTAACATTAACATGAATATAACATGATTCAGCCTTAACTCCAGAGCAGCACCCAACTCACCATAGTAGTTTCTGCTATAGAACCAAAGCTGTTGATAAATATGTTGCAGGTGACATTAACTGGTGGACCTGCAGTTTGTGACACAATGGACAAGACAAGAAGAATTAGCCAGAGAATCCCAGCGCACTCACCATGGTGGTCTCAGTGACTGAGCCGAAACTGTTGATAAAAATATTGCATGTAACGTTTACAGGGGAACCTGTGGAATGGACATGACAATGACACGAAAGTCTCCAGGATAGACTGATTTGCATTTACCTCATCCTATGTGTTAAATCCATTGTAAAGAAAATATGTTTTCTGTTCAGCTGTACTTTTCAAGTCACGTTACATATTTCATGCACCACTGTAAAAAGTTTATCTTGAGTTTACCTTGTTCCACTCTCAGTGCCCTGTTAAAAGCTTACATAAGAGTCATACATACATACACACATACATACACACACACACACATACATTCATACATACAAACATACATACATACATACATACACACACACATACATACATACAAACATACATAAGAGTCATAGAGATTAAATCATAAAGAAAATATATGCACAAAAAACAAACACTTGTACTTAACGCATTTTCTGTGTTAGATCTGATTAGGGATGGTAGTGGAAGATATACAGAGAGAAACCAACATACTCAAAAGTCAACTTCACCTCAGCCAATATGCATTACATTATTTCAAGTCAAAGTTTTTTCCCCTTCTCTGAGGACAGGAGTTCAAAACGCTCTTTCCTCATTAATAGTGTATGAAGCTCAGTGTTAATATTTGCCTGTGTTTGTCGGCAGGTAGCAACACGTAAGAGCTGAGGCAGAGGAACAAAAAGGAGAGGAGGAACTCTGAACAAAGTCAGCACAAGAAATCTAGGTCACCCTTCGGAAGTACGAACTAGCTTCAGGTATGACTGTCATCTGTTTACATCTCAACAGGAACATTTTTTCTCTCACCCTGCTGGGTGCCACATTAGTACAGAGTGAGGAGTGCTTCATCTGCTTAAAAAGTTGCAAATGTTGCCAAAAAACTGTTCAGGTTACTTGCCAAAAAGTGGATCCTTGCAGGGAACTAACACAATACAGATTTTGCTATTTCAACACATATTATATTTTTAGCTGTAACTTCAGTGTCAGTTATATTATAAGTTGTGCCTTCGCCATATTAACATGTGCTGTTTCTCTTCAGATCTTTTCAGTTGTGATAATTAAAATATCTTTGGTCTTATTTTACACAATAACTCCATATTGTACAAAGTATGGTTTCATTCTATAGTATATCATGGACCCTGCCTGTCCTAAAACTTAAGGACCATCTACTCTGCTTCTCTTAGTTCAATTCCCACTGACAGATGCTGCGCGTGTTCACCAGCTTCACAACATGACAACAAGAGAGGAAGTCAGTAGCCTGCAGCCTTGCCATGGGGGCACCATTCGTCATTTAGACTGTCATGGTGGAATCCTGTGTGCTCCCAGTACCACCCAGACCACCCAGACACTTGACTTTTTTATGAGTTTGGCTCAGGAAACAGCACTGCCAAACGAGGAAAAGGAAACATTATGTATAATTTCAAGAAGGCAGTCATGTTATTGTCTAGAGCTGATTGATTGTTCTTATCAGTGGAGTGGCAGCACCGTATCCAAGCAACAGCCACTAAGAGTGGCCCTGACATCATGAGAAACTCAAGTGTTTATGTGGCCAATTGAGAGAAATGAAAAGTGATGCAAAAGAAGCTCCTTCAGCAAGCGACTGTTTGTTTTGTCAGGGTGGTGGCTCAGTGCCTATGAGGAAATGGAGTGAGAGGTGTGACTGACCAACCTTTAAAATTGGGTCTGATTCGTGCGTCGTAGCCCGATGTACGGCCCATGAGCGAGTCGAGAAAGTCTGACGGAGACAGGTTTGACGAGGACCTGGGGTCATGCTCCTTAGCTTCCACAACTCTGAAATACACAAAGCAATGAGAGCCGAAGCAGTGTAAAGGCGCGCGGAGTTTGGATAGTTTGGAGACCACTCTTTATACCGACAGAAACCAAGCTGCGCGTCTCATCAAAATGATACGCAGCAAAACCGATACTTGACAAATAAAAGAAAAGTGCGTGCGTAAAGCGCACTGGAAAGTAGACGCTTACCAAAAAGATTTACGCAGGTTTGGTGCCACATTTTGGTTTGAACACTGGACAAAACATGCATTTTGTAAATTAATAAAGAAAATTTACCTCAAGTTGATCGGCTCCATTAGATAAGTAAATAAAGCCAAAACCTTGATAAAAGAGCGATTCATTCCTGGTGCTTTTCTCGTGCGCTCGCGTCCTTATTTCTTCCGTATGTTGACATTGGTTAAACACATAATCCAGATCGGTGCTTGTCTCTGAGTGAGTCGCGTTTGTTTTTGGGCTCTTTTCGTGTCACACAGAAACGCGGAAGGCATTCCTCAGTGAAGCTGCGGATCATAGTTTTGTTTTACCAGAGTCTCTTTCGTTGTTTTCTCTCAGAAGAGCTGCGCTAAAACTCTTCATTGTGTTTGTGATCCTTCCCACTTATTGTTAACGCTGAAAAATCCGTTGGAGAGGAAACCATGTGTGACTTGTGAGGTGAGGAAAGCCTCTGTTGAGGAATGGGGAGTGGAACGCCTTTTTCTCATTTCAGCACTTAGACAGCTCCCGGTTTTCTTACGCGCAAGCGCATATGCCCAAATGTGCCGAACGTGAGCTGGTTTTCAATAAATCCAGTAAATGAGCGAGGTAATCAACACAAACCAATTACAGTAGATCTATTGTTATGTAAGAATATGTTAAGTACAAAAAACAGCTGACGGAGCTCATATTTGACGGCGAGCCATAGGTGCTGCGTAACAAGTGGGTAGGGCGTTTAAGTTTTGTGATTCATTTTAGATATTCATTCAGTTTATTGGATTAAACAACTGATTTTTAATACCCTTCTAATTAAGATATGTTTTAATCATATTTCTCATTGTCATGTTCACCTTTAATAAAGTAAAATAAGATAAAAGGAGCAAAGCGGATGCCCTGTAGTCACATTTTCCACACAGTTCTGTCTTGGCCACATCAGTGTTTGTTTGTAGCAGCCCACATGCCCCACAATGATATGAAAAGTGTAAACAAAGGACGCACCAGTGAGAAGCCTCCGGGAGAGTATTTGGTATTTGGTACCCGGGTTGCCCTGGAAACAGCTTTTCCGAGGCACATCGTTGGAAAAGCTGAAAGGTTTGGCCTCCCAGAGCGAGACGGAGCAGAGCTGAGTGACAGAGAGAGGCGCAGACGGGCGCAAATATCGCCTACTGTATCCTGACTGCGTGCGCACTGTTTGTTTAGACAACGGGTCCTGGCAGCGAGCGGGGATCGGCCTAAGTGAGTGGGATGAGTGGCTGTGTGGACCACAGGCGTGAGTGAGTCATTCCACGCAGCCACACTTCTGGTTAAAGTTAGTGAAAAACTGTGAATTTTAAAATGGCTTAATTTTAAGTGTTAGTGTATCGTGGGTGGGTGTACTAAAATAAGTGGTAACATTTTTTTGAGATGATGTAAATTCTCCAAATTTGAAGCTGGTCTTATTGACTTACTAATAGCCAATACAAAACAAATAAAATGCACAATCAATAGATGTAACATTAATATTATTCCTCTGACATCCTCCCAAACATCCAGTGGAACTATCCATCTTCAAATGATTTCCCTTAGTAAACATCCAGTGGAACTATCCATCTTCAATCACAACCCCAAATGATTTCCCTTAGCCCACCTGTGTCCACATAAAAGTACAAAATAAATATTCCAATTTGCATTATGGAATAATTTATCACAATAGTTTTGAAAATTATCGAAATTGTGCATCCAAGTTTTCAGTATTTTGCTAAACCTGAGGGACCAGAAGTGATGGTACAAGCTGCATGTGAGTCTTTGTGGCATGTGTGACTGACGCACAAACCTGCAGATAAAGTTGTGAAGTAAAGCGGCCAAAAAAACTTCATATATATTAAATCAGGGGGAATTGGACTTTTATCCAGGGCGTCTTGCTGTGACTTGCTTGGGGACATGCTACACTTAAGCTTGACACCGACCGCTTCCAAAATCAGGTTGGTCAAGCCAAAGCCTGAGGGGGAGAGTCACTGTGTCCTCCTACGACAAATTACAAGTGTCACCTCGGATCTTATGATTTGCCCTGGATCAGGATTGGACATGTGAATCAGGAAGCTAAAGCCTATGACATGTTTGAATGCGATTTAAAACCAATGTAACAGCAAATCCATGTACCACTTCAATGATCAGTCATGCTCAAACATTTTCAGCTATTTCTGAGCTTTAGAACTGAAACTGGACAGTGCAAACTTGTGTCAAAGTGTCAAACCTGACTTTGCAACTGAATCAGACAAAGACTTAAACTGAGAAGAAAAGAATGTGTAATTTATTTAACTGTGAAATTTTTCTTTAACTCTAATAATAATGATCTCCTTTGTTGAGTCATTTTCTAAATCTTATTGGTTTATATAAAAACACACACAAAAATGTCTGCAGCATTGTAGTTAAGATTAAAATAAATATTCTCTGTTTAGCTGCACACACACACACACACACACACACGCACACACACACACACACACACACACACACACACACACACACACACACACACACACACACCACACACACACACACACACACACACACACATGCTGCAACACACACACACACACACACACACACACACACACACAGTTTTAATTTATATTTAGTAACTGATGATGCCACAGTGGACAATGCCACTTCTGGCTTACATAACTTTCTCATAGCAGCTTATTTCCCAAACTGGTGTGTTTATAAAAATCCGCTGTCACATTGCATCTTGTGATTTATATTTTGACAGATCTGATTTGTTCTGGCGAGGGATTGAACATGTGTCATCTGAAACATTAAACAAGATGCACATCCTGGTGCCATAAATACTGGATGTCTCCTTTTAATTATTTACACATAAGTGCCATTCACTGGATATTTATGCCAAATGAACTGAGAGACAACACATGAAATATGCTTTGAATTATAAGAAACTTTTAAATGTCAAGAGAAGCAAGAAAACATAACAACTTCTGCCTTTTTTAATGATTTTTTTTTTCTAAGGGCCAATATAGAGTCAGACTTGACATGCAACCAGAGCTCCAATTGGCCATTAGTCCAGATCCTTCTGCCCAGGTGGGTCAGAATTAAAGCAGAAGTCATGTCCATGTGCCTTTAACAGGGAAAAGAAGGATGTAGTCCTCCATGTGCAGAAATGTGAGGAAATGTCTGTCACAGTAAATTAGAGACTGGTAGAGTCTGTAGGAAACACAGGGACAGCAGCAGGGTGCTGGTGTGTCTCTGGAAGGTAAAGACATATTGTGTCAGACCTGGGCCCAAAATCCTGGGGTTGCTGTCTGGTCTATAGTGTATCAGACCACACATATTTATATCTGTTAATGAAGGAGTTCACTAAAGCAGTGCGTCTCCAGCTGGGCCCCCACTGCTGGTGCTCAGGTTTGTCTATTTACACTTCAGCAGTTGAACTATAAGCAAAGGGCTGTTTAACGGCAAGAACACGGTGATACACCATCATGTATTTATCATGTATTTATAGAGTACATACTGAAATTTAATTAAACTGATTATGAAAAGACAACATGTTTTTGACATTTGTCATCTGGGATCCAAATCTAGCCATTTGTGCACCATTTAAACAGAGGCCTTTTCCAAAAGAAAACAGCGATGGCATTAAACAGTCAATTTACTTTTTTCCAAATAAACAACACATTGATTGAACATTTATTTGTTCAAACTCTCCTCTTAGCGCCCAAATCCCACAGTCACAGCATGTGGTTTGCAGAGCTTAGAAAGGTATTGGGGATACAAACTACCTACTTACCCATGCACCATTAGTTGTGGAATTGAAAAGTAGCTGAGAAAAACAATGTATTTTATAGTACGTTCATATGTAGATTCTGTATTTCACACATTTCAAATAACAAAAAAAATAAATTGCAAAATATTTTCAGTCTGGTGAAGTGTGCAGAAGACTTTAATGTGCAGCTAAAGCTATGAAATGTCTGCCACACTTCTCCTGCGGTTCCCACTAAAATTACAAGACACTAAAGCTGCCCACACAAGACGAAAGCTACCGCCTGTTTTCTCAAGGGAATTAAGAGGTTTTACTTCATTTGCTTTATGGTGTTGTCTGGAGGGATTTTCCTGTGTAATTTATAACTCGCCATGACAAGGAGACTATAGCCAGACTCCTTGCAGCAATATTACCACAGCGTTAGATTTATAGTGCGTTTGAATGGGCAGTCTGTGTGCATTGATTGTTGTGAGGCAGTGAGTGAGTGAGTGAGTTGTGGACTGGGGGTAGCTCACCTGGAAATAAAAGTCCCACAGCTCATGTGCATCGGTCCGGAGACAATTGAGAGGTGCCAAGTATCGGCATCGATCGCCTGTATCTTTATCCCACTTAATGACTTTGGGTGCACTATCATTCAAACTGAAGGGGGAGGAATGGCATGAAGTACTGTATATACTGAGCTACTGTGTTAAATGTAAAGCTAGAATATATTAAAGTGCACCGATCATTTCAGTACCATGACTCGATATAATAGGAAGACTTTAGAAGGGCATATAGTTCAATATATATTAGCATTGACTATTGCATTATGGTAAGTCTACTTTATAATGACATGCAAATTACTTTTTAGAACTTTATTACAAGAAACTACAGTATTTTTGCAGCAACTGTTGGTAAGTC
This sequence comes from Scartelaos histophorus, assembly GCA_000787155.1. NCBI lineage: Eukaryota > Metazoa > Chordata > Actinopteri > Gobiiformes > Gobiidae > Scartelaos > Scartelaos histophorus. The sequence continues at coordinate 48,017 of KN489010.1, read as the reverse complement.
TGTTGTGATAATTACTACACTGACATATCATTCAATAAATGAAAGCTGAATTTGTATATTTTGGAGCTCAATATTTATCATGGGTACAGTTTCTTTGCAGAAAGGTGGGATTTTAGTTATTTTTGTTGTAATATGAAAACTTTTAAGCTGTATAGAGTTGAAAATGTAACTTCTTTAGGTAATTATTGCTTCATTTGGCTTTTCATTTGTTGCTGGTCATGATACTGTATATTTTACTGGTATTATATTGCTTTTTTTTGTATCAGTTATCGTTTATCGCAATGTTTCTCCATAGCAATTTATTGTGCTCAAAATCAAAATGTATTATTGTGACCAGTCTGGTTATTGGTCCTGTCAGTTTATTAGTATTTATTAGTATTTATTAGTATTGTCAGTATTGCATATTGGTGATTTACATTTTATGCATTATCCAGTATTTTTTGAGGGACAGAAGCAGAAGATTACTATATTAAAAGACATATTGCAGTACAATGTCAGACTACGGGAGAGAGTGGATAGTAATGAGGGGGATTGTTGAGGAGTTGAAGAAAGGATTTGTATATTCTCTGGTGCCAAAAACATCCGACACAATTATCATAATCTGACTGTCAGCAGCAGAATGAAGCTGTTCGGGAGCAGTGGAGAGGCGGGACACTGGAGTAAACAATTAAAAGCAGCCTATATATGTTTGTCACGCATACACTGGAGTAGGGATAGGTTGAGGAAATTAATTATAATATGGTTTAACTCAGTGAGCCAATTAAGATTCTGTTAGACCCATCCATCGTATGTATAAGATGCATGAAGCTGGGTGAATTTAGATAACTTGGATTAAGATTAGTTTTTACTTTTTTAATTGGTTATTTTTTAAATAATAATGGATCAGATTTATATAGCGCTTTTGGACACTTAAAGATGCTATTTAGTGAATTATTCATTCACTTCCCACTCAGAGGTGGAATGGGGCAGACTGATGGAAAAGAGGCGCCATCGGCGTCTTCGACCGCCACCAAGACTCACACACCACTTTCACTAGGCAATATGGGTGAAGTGTCTTGCCTAAGGACACGACGCCAGCTGTTTTCCACTGGTGCCCCACTGTGGCACTGGAATTCCAATTAGTCTACTGTCCAAGTGCTACACAGGGTTAGCCTTGCTTAGCTTCTGAGATTTGACGAGATCAGGCTTTGACAAGCTGGTATGGCCACAATTTTAGATCAATTATGACCGTGATATATGTGATATATGTGATATATGTGATATATGTGATATATGTGATATATGTGATATATGTGATATATGCGATATACCATGTTTTACTAGTTCAGCATGAGTATTTATGTCAGATGCTATTCCAATTTATCTGCCTGTGACATCTTGAGGCTGGGTACCCATTAACATGACCAATTTTGGTTTTCTGTTAATACTGATTCATAAACTAAAAATTTCATTGTGTCCTTGGTTTTGCATCTGACAAGAATCTTCACATAGAATACACAAATACACAAATACACAACTCTGTTTGTATCTGTATATTGTTGTTGTAGGGATATTTTTTAGTATCATAATTTGTTCATTTCAAACTTTGAATATGGCACAGCAAGCATGCAAGCTTTTATTCACCATCATTTTGTTGTAGAAATTGTGTTTGAATGGTCCATTTGCATTTTGATACCTTTTTTTATCATTGCAGTATATTCGGCCATTTTACCTTTATTTTGTGTAAGACTATACCCCAGACCAATTTTGCTTTGAGACATTTTTCATTTAAAACACAGCATGGATACGCAGAGAAAACATTGATTTTGTTTGACCACTGAGATATAAAAAATTGACATTTCTCTTTGTATTCTTAGTTTTAGATTTTTGTTTCTGCTGGTATGAGTTCAACATGTTACTTCTCATTGCTGATGGATTTTCCTATAGCAAAAATAAACCTTGATGTTTATCCATATAACTCAATATTATAGCAATCCCCCTAAAATATAAGCAAACTGTAAACAGAAAATTGAAAGGTGAGACAGTCATTTTTGATTTATAACATTTTACACCACTTATGCTGAAATTGGAGCAACTGAACCACGATTCTATAATGGCCCAAACTGACCAGATCAGATTAGTACCTTATCTTCTCACTCCACATCTTTTGTATTACATCTAGACTTTTATTTCTTTACCTTGATAGATTCCACCCCCTCTTTCCAAGAAACCTGCCACACTTGGTCTAACACCCATACACCTCCTAATAGCTCGGTCATAGGCCACTGTTCCAAATAGTCCTGGCAGTGTATAGTATTGAAGCCATAAGGTTAGCCTGAGCTGTGCATGAGCGAGCAGACTAAACGCCCACCAGGATGCAGCCGCTTTGGGCCAATTGAACTGAGCAGAGCCGGCCCCCCGCTGTCAATCATGGACCTCCTCCCCTCCATATCCTTCTTAGCTTTCCCCATCACTGCTTGGACAAACCCTGCCAATGATCCTGGGTCTAGACCTCCACCCCAATCTGCACTCCACCCACGCCAAGTTGGTCCAGTTCGATCTAAAGAGATGGCACCAGAATGTATGTACTGTCTGTATTGTTTAAAGGTGCACTGTGTAACTTTCAGTGTGGAAGATCTGCCACCATGGAGATGTGGCTTTGCCTTTTCACAGTATGATATTAAACTTCTGTTTCCATGGTGAAAAGCACTATGCCATTTACAAGTACAGTTTGTGGAGGGGTGGGCCTAATGCATACTTTTCAAGATATAATTTTATTGTTAAAGAAAAAAAAAATCTTTAATTACCATATTTTTCGGGCTATAAAGTGCACCGGATTATAATGCGCAGTATCAAATAATACGTCAGTTGTGTCATTGTCCACACATAAGGAGCATCGGATTATAAGGCACAATAAGCGAAACAAAACGCATGTCGGATAAATCGAACTTTATTCAGGTCATTTACAATAACTCTCAGTTGTAGCTAACACAAAAATACAAGTTTAACAGTTGGGTGATTTGGGCATCAAACATGCCCGGATCCCTCTCAACATTGTTCAGTTTTAACACTAAAATACAAAACCTGAAATCTGCATGGTGCATGTCTCTTAACAGGTGCATTTTGGGTCCTTGTACAGCACACGGCAGAACTACCGGTATGTTGCACAGTCGCCCTATATGTGGCCAACATATTACTCCTCCTGACTCGCCCACTAATACGTTATTAGCCGTAATGTTACAACATAAAATCGGGTGGAGGTTAAACACAACCAAAGGTCATACATAAGGCCACTGGATTATAAGGCCACTGTGAATTTTTGAGAAAATGTAATGATTTTAGATGCGCCTTATAGTCCGAAAATACGGTACATAATAAGTAAGTTTAGGGTTAGCCATGCCATACTGACTCATAGTTAAATAGCACCTGGTGATGTCATGAAGTGGTAGTTTTCAAGTTTACCTTTCATAGACTAGAGACTGGTAAATCCAAGGCTGAAATTATCCCATTGCTTCTAGTGAAGGTCTATGGAGTCTAAAAACATAGCGGAGTGTTTCTGTTTGAGAGAACTGTCTAAATATGCAGGGTTTGTGTGTGAAACATGTGTGAATGAAACAAAACTCCAGGTATGTCTGTGATGAGGAAACAACCTTACAATATAGATTTTTTTTTAAAATAGCGTAATATGGGCTCTTTAATCAGTGGGTAAGACTCCATCACAGTGTTATGGCTTTTCCCCTGCTTTCACTTGGCCAGCTACACTCATGCCATTTGTCCATTCACCCAAACCCTAAACAACAACAACACTCCTCTGCTCCCATGGCCCCAGCTCCATCCATGTTGGCTTCATTTATTCCTTGCTGGCAGGCTTGTCTCTACCATTGCACAGCTGTCAAAATGACGCAAGAATAGATCCTAAGATTGAATCGCAATTTTCAATCACTTAAATGCTTTACATCAGTCGTTGTTTAGAGCCAGGCTTACAAAAGTGTGTGTGTGTGTCTGTGAATTACCCACAAGGGGAGTTCAGGCAAAGCTGCATAGTATTCCCAGTGTTTTTAAGACATTTATAGGGAAACTAATGTGTTTTATGTTGAATTTTAATGCTACATGATTGAAAACATCCCGTGCATTATTTATTATCTCCGTGAAACAGTGGACAGCTTGCACAGTTCAAAAGACAGCGTAAGACATGATGCGTTTGCAGAACATGGGAAAAATGATTAGCGTGCAGTCTGTCACAATGGAGGTACACACTGAAGAGGGCTGTCAGTCATAAGAATATCAAGGTCCTAGAAGTGTGCAGCGAAGTGGGTTCTTAAAGGTCCCGCCGGGGCAGTAAAAACAATTGAAGGAGCGGGTAAATGAGGCTGGAGCTGGTTATAATGGCACTAGTGACATTATTACACAGGCAGCCCCCGCACTAGTCTGTATTAAGGAGCAACTTGAGGACTGGAGATATGCCATGGCTATTACTCATCATGACTGTGGCTCCAAAATAGGCAAACAGAGCCCTAAATAGGCTACTATGTGTTTTTACATTACATTTTTATTATGTGCTTAAAATGCATTGCCTACTTGGGAATGATCCTTTATGTTAATGGTTTTATAATGCGGGCTGGTTGACTGAGGTGTAATTTTGTCTTATTGCAAGAGTCGAATGGATACAGCCACATGGGGTTAGTAAAGAAAAATAAAATACGGGTTGATTTTTTTTTTTCTTTTTTTCATCATTTGTTTTCAGTGAGTTTATTTTAGCCATTGTAGAATATAATGGTTTTTTTTAAAGTGGAACAAAAGATATCTGTGCATGGACTACTAAGCAATGAGAAATGATTTGCAAGATGAGAAATGATTTGATAGTGAAATTATTTTTTAAAAAAAAGAAAAAGGTTCCTATTCAAAGTAATTTTATGTATTCAGACTACAAACAGAATTTTGAAGGATTTTGTATGATTGTGGCAGGACCAAAATGGCTAAAGTACAGATTAGTACTTCATGATGACGAAATAAGATCTAGAAACTATTTATTGACAAAATCAAAAATAAAGCTTTTTATTTTGTATTCAGTATGTTTAAAAAGATTCTCTGCTCTATTGCATTTTCAATTTAAACCACAAAGTGAAATTAAAACGACAGAAGTCTGTCTGAAGTCCCTTTGACTGTTCGAAGTAGTGAAAATATGTGGTGATATGTCTAGGATTTAACAAATTACTGACAAAATGGACATCATTAGAGAAGAAAGTAGGGTAATGGTATTAGTTAGCCTTTGTAAAGACCCTATTTGGACTTCAGACGAGGACGGGTGCCACAAGGTCAACCTCAATTTCTAATTCGTCTCTATCTAAATTATGCTCATCATCTCATTCTGTATTATTGTAGGGCTGCATACCGCCGAGACAACTGCACACTGCACTGCTAAAAGAAACAGACAGAGAAAGGAGAGGGATAGTGCCAATTTGGAAAGTAGGGCATATTTTTGGCTTGGATTGAATAAGAATATCATGGTAATGCATAGTATTATACTAGTACATAATTTCATGTTGCCACTTTATGAGGACATATGGACACCTTTCTTGAACAAGATGATTACTGATTACCTAGTGGTTTTTGTGTAGTTTTGTATATCAATGGAGAGAGGGGTTTGATGTGGGGCGTCTTCATTGTTTTCTTTTTTTTTTTTTTTGTCTATTTATATTTTGTATATATCAAAAAATATATCAAATAATAATAAAATTGCCACTTTATATGTGTACCTAACTAGATTTAATTGTCCATCCATCCATTTTCTCCCGCTTAATCCAGCAGGGTCGCAGGAGCAGAACTGCCCATTACTCTGAGCACCAGACCCAGACCCTATGAACCCCTCTGCAGGTGGTGACCCACAGGAGGGAGGAACTCCCCTACGGTCCCTGATTGTAAACTGTTCATAGGATGATAGGGTAGATTTAATTGCATAGCAATGATTAAAAGTCTGTAAAGTGCAAATTTAAAAAAAAATAAAATTTGACCAATCAAGGAAAAAATGCTTCCTAATATTGACCTATTTGACTACAATTTTACCTTTTGGTACTAGTGACACAAATTATCTATTTTCACCACTTTATTTAAATGAATATTTTACTTTTTTGTCTATTTTCTAAGACAGTACTCACTGAAATTCTTTTAAGAGTGACGCAAATTGTCCCAGCTGAGACTCAAACTCACAGCTCATAAGGCAGGACCCTGAATGTGTGTTGCAACCAAACCTCCAGGCTAGTGGTGTCCAGACTTTTTTCATCAAGCGCACGGACAATGTGAAGGGCTGATCGAGGGCCACAGACTGGTGTCAGTACACATTACAGATACAGATCATTCAAATCTGTGCATTTATAACAGGTTAGAGACTTTCATTTAATTTAATTTTATTCATTTTACCTTTATTCTTAAGAACACTCTAAATATTTGATAAATGTGCTTTATCAAGGGGTGTTTTCAGAAATGTGTGGTAAATTGTACTGCTTAAGGTAAAATGGGCCAATGCATCTGGAAGCCTGAGGGCCTAGAAAAAAATAGTCTGAGTGCCGCTTATGGGCCCCGGGCCATAGTTTGGACATGCCTGCTCTAGTCCATCTTACAGCGTTTTTCTCCTGATAGATACAGACCATTACAGACCACACCTCTCCCAGACATCGAGCCATCACAATTTCATCCCTGTCAAGCCCAAATTCTTATATATTTTTCCTGCTTTAACACATTTTGAGGCATGATCTTCAGCCGCTGAAAATAGCCTCTCCCACCCACTAACAGGTGTCACGATGAGCAGATAAAATGCGATTCACTTGTTGACCTGTCAGTGGTTACATTGTTCTGTATAATCTGCACAAACCCATATGTTTTCTGCACTGTTCCATTGCACTTGGTTTAATTTTAGTAATTGTCATAGTCCATCACATTTTCACATTCGCCTGTACCAGTCTGGCGCCGTTATCACTCGGGGAACCATTTTTAGAACAGTGTGGGGCAGTAAACAGCGTTGCCATGGAAACGTCAGCGAGACACACATTGATAAGCGGATTGGAGCAGCTGTATTTCTCCGATGACGAATGAATCCTCAAAAGCCGGGAGTGAGGGGCTCGGGCTGGCAATTAAATGCTGCCAATATATTCCTGGAGAAGAAGAAGCGGGGATCTGAACTTGGTGGGAGGTGGGAGCCGCTGTGGTTTGATTTCTCATTATGAGCTAGATAACAAATGACTCTCTTATCTGGCTCGGTGGCGTGTGCCCGGCTCGCAAACGGGGAAACAATTTGCAATTAGATTTTACTTTACCAATGGATAGTATTGATCGGCTGCTGCTGCTCTCATCAGGCCGGACAGAAACAATCAGGCTTGGTGTAATTCTGCTCGAGTCAATACAGGTTTAAGCAGAGGAGCAGAGTCAAGTGTGCTCAAAAACTGCCTGGGCACTTCTAAATTTACCTGTATTGGAGAGGCACTTGGCAGGGCAATATGTTCTTGTAGTTGAAGAGAACTCTATAATAGACATTTTTATCATGGAACAAATAAAAATACATTACAATATAATGACCAACCGAATTTGATGATTCAAATAAGGACCTTACCAATACCTGTATCTTTGCATATTTATGCTGACACTTGAATCAGAGACAATGGAAGAATAGGCAATATATTAAAAAACAAACAAAAAAAAACAAAAAAACAATATAATTATTATATCTAAGTTGTTATAAATCATGAAAATTGTGCA
>KN489010.1:0-40163 GCA_000787155.1 Scartelaos histophorus | reverse complement strand
ACACACACACACACACACACACACACACACACACACACACACACACACACACGCACACACACACACACACACACACATATATACATATATACATATATACATATATACATACTGTATATATACACATGGAGATATGCAAATGGCACTTCCACGGCAAGTTACAGGCCATATCTGTGAAGTGGTCACCCTCCTCCCACTAAGGATGTATATATGAGGTATTCTTGAGCAATGAAAACACCTGTGGTTAAATAAATGCAAGATATGACTGAGTGGCACTCTTCACATTTTATAGCAAGAAGCTTCCAGGCTCAGTCCCCTGTTTGTGACTTCCTGCCCACTGCGGCATTGAAGGGTGGGTTAAATGCAGAGGACACATTTCCCTATGGAGCCAAAGTGTACACAAAGTGTTACATAGTGAAACTTTGAAACATTTTTCAAATGTTGGTTACTGGTGTTTTTCTCCCAAAGCATTAATAAATGTCTCAGAAAAAAATGAATACACAACTAACTTTAGTGGGGTTACACTTGTATTGTATAGTATAGCCTCTGTGAGTGGCATGTGTGGCAGAAGGGACACCCCAGGCAGAAAAAACATCTAAAAAAAATCACTCATTCATTGCTGATCTTATGTGAAAATGACGCAAATCCTCAACCATCTGCTTTGCTGTGTGTGTGTATAATATTGTGTGTGTCATGTCTTATAGGTGGAGACTCAGCTGTTTGGACAGACCCTCAGATGACAGGGGAAAAAAGAGAGGCAGAGAGTGAAAGAGAGTGAAAGAGAGGCACATGTCCCTTCTGTGCCTCCTAAAAAGGCTGTGTCCAAAGTGTGAATGCAATGACCTACAAAACCTTTTCTCAGAGGACTGTGGAGAACACACTACTTCATCAGCAACTTGTTGAGTAAGAACACAAACATGACAAACCAATGAAGAGCCAGCCTTTAGGACCTTTAAATTTTTTTATTTAAAGGTCCTATATTGCACAAAACTAACTCTTGTGACCCTTAAGTCGCCTTAAGTAATGTTGTCACCTCATCAAAAACACACCTAGAATTGTTTTTTGTTTCATTCACACATGCAGACACATATTAGTCTGTCTACATCTCCAAATTTCATGATGTCATAGTAGTTTTTTGGTATACTTTTGATGAAAAAAATACATTACAAGAGATTAGAAAATAATGTAGTATATTATATAGGCCCTTTAAATTCGGAACATACATTTACAAATCTGCAATATTTATATAGCAAATAAAACTGTTCACAGTGTAAAACAGTAAGGAATAATAGTAATAAATAGGTCAAATAAATTCAAATAAAACCACAGAGGAGCACACAACAGCGCCCCGTCTTCATATGAGCCCATTATGCAACCATGAGCCTTATACGCATGCACTATACAAGCACAGAATTCTCCAGGGGTAAAAAAAAAATAAAAATCATGTTGTGTGGATGAAGACTGTAGCCCGTCTACCTCATTCCTCTGTCGTTTTTGGCATATTTTCACAATGGAGCTTTTATTTAGAGGCAGAGAACAGTAAAAATAGGTTTATGTGTCTCTTGTGTGATCTATCGCTTGGCATAATTTTTGTTTTCCTTTCCACTCTCTGTAATTTGATTCTGTAATTTGACTGTTATGCCATGACACACGTTGAAAAATACAGGCATCACTGCCCGTTTTAGCTTGAAAATAATAAATAGCAAAGGTAAATTATAAGATATGGCTTTCAAAATCCTTTAATATGCCTCACTAATGAATAACATGACATAATGAACTGAAGACAGAAAATGCAGGGGAGTTGTGTTGGATTATGAGTAGTTTTTTATCCTCATCTTGAGTCTTGGACAAACAGGAGGCCACACACAGGTATTGCTGCTGTTATATTTATAAGATGAGAAAATAATTATAGCATTTTGAAGCAGCTTTTGGTCTGAATCACCAACAGAACACAGAGAAAGCAGGATTGGTGTGACTACTCTTCACTGATCACATTGTACCCATCATCTGATAGATTTTCCAGCAGTAATAATCATGTAACAAACTTCAAATCACCTCAAAATAGAGTGATGGAACAGGAGATAACTTTATATTATCATAGCAATAAAGGACCAAAAATATTTGAAACAGAAACTGACTCTTATGAGCTTTAAGTCATGTTCTTGTCATTTATGTTAACAAAAACATACCTAAAGTTGTGTTTTGTTTCATTCATACATGTTTGAGTAATCCTGGATTATTGAGATATCTGCATCCTACTAACTCAGAATGCTTTGTTTCAGCTTGTGTAGTAGTACTTTTCAAGTTAACAGCAACATCTAAAGAGAGAAAGCAGATACCAACTACGAGGAACTGATCTATTCTCTAAACCAGAGTTTAGAACAAAACCAAAGGAAAGATGTGTCTTAATCAAGGGAGTGAGTCTGTGGAACAGTCTTGAAATTAATATTAAAGAATCCAAGTCCATCTATATGTTTAAGAAAAGCTTGAAATTATCATTATTAAAAAAGTATAAAACTGCTGTGACAGGATGATTTTGTGTGTTGTTTTTTTGTAAGGAAGCTGTACATCTATGTTTGAGTTTTGTGTAATGTAACAGCGCAACACACTGGAAGTGAATAAGAGTTGATAAGGGGCAGATATTATAAACTTTTGCTTCTTTCTGTGCCTTTCATTCATGTACCAAAATTGAACAAAATCTATAATACTGTAAACAGATATGTTGCATTGATATTTTTTTTTTTGTTTTAATGAATGAAATAAATATTATAGAATTGAACATTTTTCCTTTAGTTTAGTAAAGACTGGCAGTTCCAGGGCTGAAATTATTATTATTATTTCTGTATGGCCACACAACATCACAGAGTAGAGCAGAGTGTTTTCTGTTTGAGAGATGAATGAACAGTATATATGCAGAGTTTGTGTTGTGTGAATGAAACAAAACACATTTCTTTTTTTGACAAGAGACACACATAAAATAGCGTAATGTGGGCCTGTTAATTTAAAAGCAATGTGAATATGAAACTTTTTTTTCACAATGGCAGTACAGGTATTTAAGACTTCCAGGGAGGACCTTGGAGTAAAACCGTCTGTTATTGGGGAAAATGGAGCAAATGAAACGTCCTTGTAAGATTCCAGCTCTGTGCCACATGTAAATGATGATAAACTAGCCGGTCCTCTGAAGGTTTTTCTAATGAACCGAGACCCCTTAGAGAATAATGGACCTATAACTGGACATGAGCCACAGACGCTGCGAGCTGTTCCTTTACAGTTCATAGGGAAGGCCCACGTATGAAACCAACCAAAACTGAAAGGATTTAACATGTCCATTTTACACACAGCCGAGCACGTGAATTCAAAAAGACTCATGGGTCGACGATACAAAAGTTAATTCCACTTTTTTATTTTATGCAGCAAGTTATTTTGTTAATGAGATGGTATTAGAATGACTGGGATGTTCCATAGTAAAGCATTAAAGTCGCATTAGGTACATTTTCTGATGAAAACCTACCTGTTGGTCTCCATGGAGATGTTATTACTCTGCCTGGAATGCTCCACAGTGTGACTTTAAACTTATCTAACTCCAAGGACATTCAAGCAAGTCATACGTCAGATCTGTGGAGAGGACAACTGAAGAAATAACCTGTTTAATGCCATATTGTGGAACATCTGAGATAAAATAATATTAAGACAAGCAGGTGGCAGACAAACATTGTAAACATTGTAAAATACAAGAAGAAAGATAAGAGAATAATCAGTTTTACTCACGAGGAGAACGAACAGAGAGCGTCACTTCAGGTACAACCATGTCACGGACCAAATAGAAAAGGCATGGGCAAGGTGTAAAAAAGATAGATTTAAATTTAATAAATTCAAAAATATACTTTAACAAAGGCTCAAATTAACAGAAATAGTCAGGCCTAACTTAAATCAAACTGAACAGAACAAACGAGAGCCCCTTAACCAGACAGAACAGGTGCTTAAATACCTGGGGATCAACCAAACTGAACATAAGAGGGGGGGGGGAAATTACATTAAATAACCAACTTAAAGTAACAGAAGGCAAATAATATTAATACCAAAACAACAAATAATAAAGTAATCTTAAACAATTTAACTTAGCAAACTAAACCAACTAAAATAGTGTTCCCCCCCTTGTCAACCCAAAACAAAAAGAACAAGTGTAAGTAAAAATTCTAACTTAAATTAACCAAAATGTGAAGACTAAAATCTAAATAAACAGATAAATCAAACTGTGTTGTAATTAACTTAATAAAAATAAGAAAAATACTAACACTGTGGAGTGGTGGCAGAGGTATCCACCACAAACCTCTATCCGTCCTGAAGCCCAATGCCGTCTCCTCACTTTTATTCAGAAAGGTCCTAGTTACAGTGGATGTTATCACCCTCAAAATTAGTGATAACATCATATATGATTATACATGGCACAGTTTTGTATGATTAATGTCTGGCTGCTGTCTTTGTACGTCATCTGGACTCAGGCTCAAGACGCCACATTATCTTTGTTTTTTGTTCCCAAAACAAGTTCAGGAACAAGTGACAAAACCAGTGAAGAACAAACTGTGCACAGTTCAAACACAAATAGGTTATTAGGACACAGATATTTCTAACATATGATTAGAGTATAGATGGGATAAAATACACAATTATTCTAACACAGACCCGACTTCAAAAAAGCTACACACTGCAGCTTTAAACTTATCCATGTTGCTTTTTTTATGTGTGTGTGTGCGCGTGTGTGTGTGAGTGTGTGTACTTATATTGCTCAAAAATGCAAGCAAAAAACATGCTTTCTTACCCACACATTTGTATAGTGCCTTGTCCTTTTGGTGTCCCCTGCTTGTCGCCATGGAGACGCATAACTGGAATACCATACTGTGGAACATTCCAGAAAAAGCAATAATATCTCCGTGGATACCAGAAACATTCTTTAATTCTTAGTGTCATAAGAGCTGTCCACAATAGCCACCAACATCTGGATTTTGTAGTTTAATTTTGTAGTTCTTTACAGCATTTTTACATTTACAATTTTGTGCCGTAAAAATATAGTGATTTAAAATACTTTTCTTGCACAGCGCTATTACATTACCTTAATATTTACTGAAAATATACACAAAATTTGATGCACTTTAGCATAGTTTTAGAGTTTTATTTATTTTTTTTTTTATTTATTTTTTTTTTATTTTACAGTCTTAATCTCCCAGTAGAAGCAATAGACAATATTACATTCGCACTCGTAGCTTCCTCATGTCCTTGATATGGATAAGCCTGGAGCTCCATCACAATCACAGGCGGCGTAACAGCCCTACAAACAGCATATTAGAGCAGGACGAGTCGATGCCATGACAGACTATCGATTCCATGTGTTTATGAAGAGGTCGAGGTGAGGCCCTGTCTGATCCAGCTATAGTCACGCTGCTAACACACTACCCTCATTTGATCTCGGGCGTGAGGAAAAACAAAAATTCCCACCGAAATAGCTAAAAAAAGAAAGCAGGATACGAAAGATTTAAAGCCAAAGATAAATAAAATATAAGGCAGAGGCATTGTTCTCTAATTAGTATTGACAGCGTGTTTGAAGAAGACGTATTAGGGCAATTATCGGTCTTCAAGGCTGGAAGGGGCTATGAGGCTGCAAATGGGTGTTATAATGTCAATATGAAATGTGAATGATGCGGCTAGTTTGTTTGACGCAACTGCTTATTACAGAAATGATACATATTTTCAACAAGTTATCAGCACAGAAAATCCATAGATGTTGCCTTGAACTTTTGAACTGCGTGATGCATTATTATTATGCAAGGCTCATTCTGGAAAAGCTGGGAAATTGCAAAAGAAAGACATTTTTTTTAAGCTCGAGTTGCTATTTCTGGAATTTGAACGTGATAAAATAGCTTGTTGTGAATCTGATAGTAGCAACCCATCATTTTGGACCAATAATTTTGACTATTTCCCCCAAATGATGTTATTTAAATGTACTCCAGACTCTCTTCAAGTCCTTTTTGAAAAGACAAACGCAATATGAGAGCTGCATAGTCATGTTTTGTGCAGCTATCACTTCATATTTAAGTGTTTATATGAAGCTTTGTGCGTATTTTTAGCCGATTGACCAAAGCAAAATATCAACCTATGATGGAGATATTGGGAAAAATACGCTAAAAAGCCAAAATAGTGAATCTATCTCTAAAGTAGCAACATAATACTTAATTTAATTGATAAAACGTGCATGATACACTTAGTTTATTTGTGTATTTATTACGGAAACTTAAAGCACTGACCTACAAAAAAGAGGAAATATCTATTTTCCATTGACAGTTGTAGTAAAAAAATAGTACACATACCAATAAAACTCAATGTATGTACAAATCCTTCATCATTATAACAGTGTATAGTTGTACAAATGTCAACTTTTTTGGTTCGGCAGGGGGAATTCTGAATATTATTTTCTGGTCTATGTTATAAAACGCAATGTATGTACAAATCCTTCATCATTATAACAGTGTATAGTTGTACAAATGTCAACTTTTTTATTTTCTGGTCTATGTTACAATCATGTTTCCTCATAACAAACATACCTGGAGTTTTTTGTTTTTTTTTTCACACGTTTAACACCTAAACTCTGCATATTAAGGCTGAGTTCCCTCATAACAAACATACCTGGAGTTTTTTTTTAAAATTTCACACATGTTTAACACCCAAACCCTGCATATTAAAGCTGAGTTATTCGCACATACAGAAAACACACTGTTCCACCTTGTGATGTCATGTGGTAATACACAAAGTGCTCCACCGTGTTTTTAAACTCCATGCATCTTCACTGGAATCTTTCATTTCAGAATCCCCAGTCTCTCCTGAGCAAAAAGTAGCTGTTAAGTTAAAAATTACCACTTTTGAAGCATTCAGCATTTTGGAAATTTGGAGATGCAGACAGACTAATGTGTGAATCCAACAAAAATGAGATTATAACACGATTTAAAGCTCACAATTGTCAATTCTGTGAAATATAGGACATAATCAGATTCGTGACTGAGATGTAAAAATAAAGGGAACAAATCTTATTATAAATTAACAGCCACAAGATTTCTCTGCAGTATAAACCCCCAATTCACATTTAATTAAATTCTATTACATGCTATAAAAACACTCCTGCATGACACTCGCGTATGGGCATTAAAACATACATGCATGTCTTACTAATTATAATCTCCTCTGCTTTTCACTGATATGAACACTGGCACACCGTTCAAAACACTGTGACCGCCCGGCCCCACTCTGCGCGCTGTTTCCCATTTTGAAAACATGTAAATCTGGCGGTTCACAAAGGATAGAGATGTAAAGCGCACATAGCATTTGAGAGACACTCGGCGGAGTCAAGGGTAATACCGGCTGCTTCAGTGTGATACCATTCAAACTCCATAAGTCCTGTCATCCAATCAGGTGAAGATTTCCCCCAGGTACCACTGCTCACTTAATCTGCTCATAAAAAAGAAATAGGACTTAAGTGATACGAGCGTAAATATGCTGTTGACAAAAATAAATCAATAACTTTTAAGTGAATAAGTGAGACTGTAAAATGTGACTTAAAACAAGCTGGTTACGTCAGAAAAGTAACAATATACTGAGGTTACACTAAATTACCATTACATTACATTTAAAGAGCCAATATTATGCTATTTTCTCTGTTATAATGTTGTTTCCTCATCTAAAACAGAACCGGAGTTGTGTTTTCTTTCATTTTCAGTTCTCTAAAGCTGAAAACACCGTTCTACCTTGTGATGTCATGTGCTAATAAAGTGCTCCACTGTGTTTTTAAATTCATTCAACTTTCATTAGAATCATTTGGATAATTTAGGCTAAATGGCTATAAATAAATAAATAAAGTTTAGCCTGCCCAGTCAATTTTTTTGCCAATTTTAGCCTTTATCTAAATAAAATTTAGATAAAGACTAAAATTATTTATTTAATTTATTTTTGGGCTATACAAAAATAACTTGAATTGAATTGAATTTGGATAATTTTAGCCTTGGAACTGCCAAACAAAAGGCAAACAGTAGCTATTAGCAAACTACCTTATGTTGATATCACAAGGTGGGTAAGGGCAATTTGAGCTTTTACTTAAAATAAACTCAAGATAATAACATTCACGACACGGCAACACGACTGGAAGCACAATTTTGCGTAATTTAGAACATTTAAATTAGAAATTAGACTGAATATAATAATGTATGTACAAAATATAGATAAACCAGTTGCCAGATCCACTTAAATATCCCCTTTATAAAGCCATCATCAGTTATTAAAAAAAAAAAAAAGATGAATTTATCTGCTCAAAACACATGTAAAACACATGCATAAATTATTCATCATTTGTAATGTAAATGCACAGCTGCTTTTTCTTCAATAAGAAGAAATTAAAATGTGTAAAAGACCTTCACCACACATAAAGGCTAATATGCATGCACCTAATCAACATGTAATAACTTTGCCAATAAATAACCTACAATATTGGCTAATAAAATAATGATATAATGTTTAGATCCACAACATATGCATCCTCCACACTGTATGTTTGGAGCAGAATTATCAGCAGCCCTCAGTTCTAATCAGGGCTGTACTCTTCACCACCGTCACTGTGGGAATACAGATGTGCAAACCAATTCATTTATTAGAACTTCAAAGAGCTGAGTTAAATGGACTTTGAGATTAGATTTCTGGCTTCACATTCACGCTATACCAGTAAAATCTGTGGAAATGCACGCAGCCATACACAAAGCATCTGCCCAGTGTCCCAGTACAGTGTGTGGAAATGTAATTAGGCCGACATAATAAATCAAATTGAATGTCAAATTAACTGTGACCCATATTGATCGTTATCTCCATAAGTTTTCTTCGTGTTTTCAATGTGAAGCCTGAACATTGAGGTTCTACATTACACAGAATTGACTCTTGTCGGCTTTAAGCCATGTTATACAGTTGTTACCTCCTCAAAAACGCACCAGAAATTGTGTTTTGTTTCTTTCACGTGCTCAACGTCATTCATGTTTGAGTAATTCTGCATTATTAGTGTGTCTGCATCTTCAAAGCTCAAAATGCTCTGCTCCACCTTGTGATGTCTTTTGTAGAGATTGCCACTTCCAGCCCTGAAATCATCCAAATTATTCTACTAACTTGTGTCGCATAAACACAGTAGAGCTCTTCTTGTATCACCACATGACATCACAAGGTGGAATAGGGTTTTTATTTTTCTGTTTAAGCAAGGGATTCAGCTTAAATATGACATCACAAGGTGGAATAGAGCTTTTATTTTTAAGCAAGGGACTTATAAATATAAATATACAGGTTTTGTGTGTTAAACATGTGTGAATAAAAAAAAACAAAACACAAGCCCAGGTGTGGTCGTGATGAGGAAACATCAGAAAATAGCATAAAATGGTTTTAATAGGTCTCAAACTCTTTCCAAAATAGACTGTAAAAACAATAGTTAGTTTAAACAAATTAGGCTCATTGTGTTCATAATAACATTTATATTTGTGGTTTTATATCTGTATACTTATAATTGGCAGCCTATTTTCTATCATTTAACTTGACCACCAGATGGCAGCACAGTACAGTATCGTGCATGTTTATGGCCAGCGCTATGTTTATTTCTGTATATGCACAATAAGCCTATTTAAAACAAGAGTTAATTCAGATCAAACTGGGATTTTCATGTGGTTCTTAGTCTTTGGCATAGTTCATGAGAAAATCTGTACATTCCACAAACAGTCAAGATTCTGAAGACAACTTTTACAAATATTTACGTTACTCTGTCATTAAGGCAGTGCCGGTGGTGCCAGACTCCATGTAGGGTGTATATGGAGGAGAATAACAGAGATGCGCTGACACAATCACCCAGAGGCCGTCTCACCAGGCTTTACGCAGGCTTCTAGTGTTTTCTTCCTTTCACTTCAGTTCTCTTATGTGTCGTAATGTGCGTAAAAATGTCGGTAAATGTGAAACTGTGGTCGTGCAGCTCCTCAGAAAACACCCAAGTTAAAGGGACTTACTCAGTTTGACTACTTCAATTTACGTCTGACACAGTGACTCACACCCATCTATGGCAGTGAAGAATAAACTTGATTTTCTTTGTTTTACAGTGAGGATGAGTCTGGATGAGACTTCCTGTCTGTATAAAAGTATGTGGTAAGTGCCCTCTTACTGGGCCTCAGAGGTAATAAAATGCATTGGCTGCATCAGTGTTGTATCTGCATAAACCTTTTTGACACACTGGACTTGGTCAACAATAAAGTGATGTTATGTTTGCCAAACCTCCAGCTACCAAACCATAAATGTTTCAAATATTATTAGAGACATCTACCCTGACAACTGTATCAGTGATGCAATTATTTACAACAACTTATGAGATGTTATAATCATAAAATGCAGAGATATATAAATATAGAGAGGACCTTAAATGCACATATGTTTTGCTTTAGCTTTAATGAGCAAAAATAAATCAAACACATTTATTTAGTTCATTGTTACTGTGACTGAAGTCAGCAGATTCTTCTGGCCCAACCATTTTATTGAAAAGCTTGAAGTTTAGATGCTATTCAGACATTGATATTTTGTATTTTAGAACTGCTTTTGCCAGGCTAGCATCACTAAAACAGAGTTGTCATTTCATGAAAATGTCCATGCAGTAACCATTACCAGGAAGCACCCACTCAGAACTGCCCTGCAGGGCAAGTGTCCAAGAATTGTCATACAGGCTCCACATGATCCCAGCTCACTCTGTAGTCATAGCAGCTGTAATGTTTGGTAAAAACATTTTTTTCTACATTTGCCTTTATTCACAATTTATGCGGAGATCCCACAACATTTTTATCTCTGAGTTTGTGTGTTTCTCCTTGTGTCTGGGTAGGTGACCTCTGGGCACAATAGTTTCCCCCATCAACCCAAAACATGCTCAACAGGCAAAGTTCCAGTAGCTCTGATCCTGACCAAGCTTTGCTCAAGATGTGTAGGTGTGTATCTTGCTCTGGAATTGAAGTATGGGTCAAATGCAGAGGACACATTTCCTTACAGGACCAATAAACTTAAATGTTCATAAATCAATAGAATGACACAAACCACATCCTGAAGTGACCAATTTACACGCTGTGTATGACTATAATGTTACGTGTAGAGATTAATAAAACATTCCAGCAAGTCAAAGTGAAGTGAGGAGTGAGCATGTGTAACATATCAGACATATGATCTGTGTGTGCGATGTTTTGGTTTGTCATGGTCCATCCCATTAACAGATGCACGCCTGCTGTCTGCAGCTGCTGTGCCGCCTCCAACACACACACTGGAATGTTCCCATGTATCCCTGTTCAATAACACACAATTACAGAAGATTTTCCGATTAAAACGTTTCTGGTGCATTTAGAGAAGTCTGATCTTTTCTATGTGTAAAGTTGTCCAGTTAAATATTTGCTTTCAGTGTCTTTTGTTCTGGGGATGTTGGGTAGTCGCCCTGTTTGACCATCAAACAGCTCTTTGAGAGTTGCCCACTTGGCGACCAGTGAAAAGCCTGGGTTGGATTAGAAGCTGCTCAAGCCTCCTTGGATACCGGATACCAGAACACTGGACTGATTGGCAATCCGTCTACAGATGGACCCCCAAAATCTCAGCAGTTTATTTAGGTCCATGGCAGAAATCAAATTACAGTGTGGCATGTGTGGCATACTTTACAGTGTGTGTTTTAGGCCAGTTATCACTAAACCATAAGTCTTCTACTTTTGAACATTAAAATGGGCTTAGTGACTCTTATTAATGGTGCTGCTTATGAGAAAGAAAGAACTGGAACTTTGAAGTCTTTTCAGTACAGTGTTCACTTTACTAATATGCCTGTACCACAAAGGATTTCAAAGACCTTTGTGTGACCATGTGACATCAAATACAAGAGCAAGAGCATTCAAGATAGTTTTCAATCGTTTTGTTCTCCTTTACATTTCACAAGCTATTTCCTACTTTTGCCCATGGCCATAAACTGTGGAATAAACAACAGGCTTGATAACATCTCAGCTCAGACCCCCAGGAGAAGCTCGGAGTAGAGCTGCTGCCCCTTCACATGAGAAAAGTGTAATATGCAGAAGAAGCCTTCACCAGAATATTGCAAAATTTCAGAGGAGATCATAACATTCCATAGGCCCAGTTTAATGAATGCAGATGGGGAGCAGTAAAAAATTTGATTTTCATGTAATTCATATTTTTGTTATATAGTGAGTTATGGGGTCTGGGGCTAAAAGAAATTATCATGTTTAACACTGTGTGACTTTATCTTTTGATATTTAAAAGGCAAAGTGACAAAGCACCATTGCCTGTGTCTTGCCCCCTATCTGGGAGTTTGCCTTCATCACATTGTAGAATCTGAAAACTACCAATAGGCTAGGTTTCTTTTTTCTTTTTTCTTTTTTTTTTTTTTTTTTTTCAATTCTACAAAAATGTACTGTTTTGCATTTTGTTTTAACCATACGTCTTTTTAAATGTTCATAATAAGACCATGAGCTGAACTTTGACCTCTTGGTTCTTTGCACCTCGTTTGTAATTCCTTTAATCTTGCATCACATGGACAGAAACGCCAGATAACACCTCTCTGCTGTATAAAAAGTGGTCCTATTGAGCGAACCCTTGTATTTACACCCGCGCAGATAAGCGGATACTCAACAATGGCGATGATGACTGTGCCAATACGGATATTCACCGCTTTTGGGACTTTGCACGGGGCCTCAGGACGTGTGAAAAGTATTGAGAAGTGATAGTGGATGTAGGGGCAGGTCTCTCCCCCCCTCCCCCTTGTGACGTCACGCGGGTTGTCCGTCTCCAAAGTGCGGTGCGTGAGTTTGGTGTGGGCAGTCTGCAGCGGCTAGCGTGCGTGCGTGCATCCCCGGGACACCGCAACATCCGCCGTAGCTGGGGCTCAAAAACTTCACTCCTCAACACCAAACTTTGGACTAGAAGCCAACAGGCAACATGGGTGAGTTATACTTTCAGCAGACGCACGCTGTACTGCTGACTCTGTAGCTGTCAAAACTTTTACGCATAACTCTGGACGTGCGAACCGCCTGGCAATGTCGCTGCGCGTTATTTCTGAATGAATTCTGAGTGTAAAACAAGAATGTGGAAGCGCTATTTACCTGACCCGGTTTTCCTGGGCATTAGCGGTGCAGCCTAGAGAGTTGTGGAAAGCGATTAGCGAGATTAGGGATTCCAACAGGCAACCACCACTACTACTGTGCGGAGGTGTTAAAGGCAAATCTCACTCCATACGCTCCACTTTGCTTTACATGCTTCTTTATTATTCCACATCTGTCATTTCTCTGCTTGTTTTGATCTGAATGTGAAAAAAGTGCTTGTGCAACATGTGGTTGGTCATGCCAGAGTTGCTAATTGCAAACCTAAGGCAAGGTTGAGCAGAAGAGGCATCTCCAAGTGTGGACCATCTGTGCTCCTGTCCTTACTGCTCACACCATGGCTGTTGTTGAGTATCTTTAAAAGATTCCAGATGTCACTGTAGACCTGTCACGATAAATACTATATGGAGTTATCATTCTGTACATGACACATGGAACAATATTTTTGAGGGTCAGTGTTTATTGCGGTACTTTCTCTTTGCACAAGTGGGAAAATTGCATTGTCTTTCTGTACTCAGAATCAGATCAGAGCTGTAGAAGGTTGAATTAAGAACTTCTATGACCAATTAGAAACGCAAACTTACTAATTAAAAGTGCACTGTGTAACTGTGTCATCTGCTTGTCTCCATGGAGGTTTTGCTGTTTTAATTTAATTTAAATGGAAATAAACTTTGTAATCACAATGTTGACAGGTCAGGGGTCAGATCTGTGGAGAAGGAAGCAGGGACATGCTAAAAATTCATGCTTTTTAAGGTATTTTTGGACTACAAAACACTTGTAACTGAACAAACGCAAGGGGAATATGTTTAATGCCCTACTGTGGAACATTCCAGGCAAAGAAATTACATCTCCATGGAGACAAACAACAGCTTAGAAGTTACATAGCACCTTTTAACTTTTTTCATACATTTAGAATACAGTTTGTGTGGTGTAAATCTGCTCTTGGGTTTTGGGTCAGTGGAACACATTCGTTTTTATCATTTAGCATCCATATTTACTTCAGTAATATATCGCAATTCAAAATGTGTTACCATGACAGGCCGATGTCACTATAGGCACCACTACACAACATAACTATGCCCTAATCTAATGCGCCAATGAAGATATTGAGTTGCCCCGCTCTGGTGCAGTTGAGGCCATAGGGTGGTAGAACAGTGTGTGAGAATGTGTATCGATGCTCATTAATTCACTCTGGAGGGCTCACAGAGGGGTCATTGTGCTCCTAATTTGGACGAGTCTCTTTGTAGGACTTCAGCAGGGCTTTAATGCACAGAGAGAGAGAAGAAGAGAGCGAGAGAAGAGAAGAAGTTTAGAGTGAATCGCATGTTTTACAGAGCGGATGGCCGGTGAACCGTTCTCCCCAAAGACCCTCTTTCACTGTCATACTGAGGCATTGAACGGACACTGACCTTTGTGTGCAGTTTTATGTGCCTAAACTTTCTATGGAGGCGTTGAGTGGAAAGTACAAAGTGTTGCCTTGAGAAGTAGTCTGACTTATGAAGGGTGGAATTAAAGGGTTAAAGGTGCATTAACATTTCTAGTGGAGGGTCCGCTACCTGTTTGTCTCCATGGAAATGTTATTGAATGTTCCACAGTGTAGATTAAACCCATCTATCATGAGGAAGACAAGCAGGTTACATTACAATTCAGATCTGTGGAGAGTTGAATCTATTCACTATTTTTGAGCAATAGAAATGCCTGTAATGAATAAATGCTAGAGTCATATGTTTAACGCTATAACATCTCCATGGAGACAAGTAGGTAGTGAATCCTCCACCTGAAAAGTCACACACTGCAGGTTTAAAAAGGAGGATGAATAAGTCCGATTAGCAGTTCTACCACCACTGTCAGAGACAAGTAGGTAGCGAACCCTCCACCTCCGATTAGCAGTTCTGCCACCACTCACACTATGGCTCAAATACTGGACTTTACAACAACTTTGTGGTCAAAAGTAAATAAAAATGCTTAATTTTAAAAAGCGTGCATTGGTTAGTTTGGCTGGAAAACAAAGTACTAAGTATAACTGAACATGCAACAAACAAATCCAACAATCTGCTATACTACAGTACAAAAATACTCTATGATGATCTACTTGAGAAAATTCCATCCTCAAAATATCTTATGTTAATATCTTAATATATCGAAATATCTTATCTCACTGGAAGAATTGTCTTTTTTTTTGAGCAATAGAAACACCTGTAATGATTAAATACTAGAGTCATATGTTTAATGCTATAACATCTCCATGGAGACAAGTAGGTAGCGAACCCTCCACCTGAAAAGTATGGCTATGGCTCAAATATTGGACTTTGCAACAACTTTGTGGTCAAAAGTAAATAAATATGCTTAATTTTAAAAAGCGTGCATTGGTTAGTTTGGCTGGAAAACAAAGTTAAGCACTAAGCATAACTGAAAATGCAACAAACAAATGCAACAATCTGCTATACTACAGTACAAAAATACTCGTATCTACTTGAGAAAATTCCATCCTCAAAATATCTTATCTTAGGATTTGTTTACAAAATGTCCTCATGAGTTGACATTTGCCGTCTGAATACTTTCCACAACTGTATAAGATCCCATTTGAAGATAGTGGAATGTGATCGAAATCGATGAGGGGGAACCTTGGGCGTGAAACTGCTCGACCCAAAATAAACACGCTGCAAATCGTACGACATTATTCACGTGGTTGCATAACTTTTAAACTTGATTTGTTTTTACTCTGAACTTTGCTTGGGTGTTATATTCTTGCAGAGGGAGAGAGTAAAGTGATTTCACAGGGCAATGGCCTGTGTGGCGTGTGGGAGGATCTCTTGGCTTCGCTCCTGCGCTTCTTAATTCAAAAGGAGACAGCCATTTTTTTCCCCAAATGTCTTCCGTTGCCCAACATTTCTTGGTTCCTTTTGGTTTCATTATAAGCTGTTCTAAACCGTGTAATCTCCATACAAATTATCCGAGAAAGCATTATACCATCATATTACCATTACTGCGTAGAAACCTCAAATCCTGACTACATTTAGTTTTACTATGTACTTGGCAGTGGTTTCAAGATACATTTGGAGAAAGCGTTTAAAAGAAGTTTCTAAATAACCCAGGCTTCTAATTTATGCCTTTCTACACATAAGATTTAATTATGTGCCTAACATCTGAGGCGTCTTATGACTGGAGTTGCAACTAATCAAATCGAGCCAATTATCGACAGGGCTATGAACACTGGTGCTATTCTTCAGCCCGGCAGATGCATGGGGCCTGAAGGCAAGTTTGTTTTGGTCAATGGTGTATTCTGGTCTTTTTGAAGAGATTACAGAAATTCAAGACAAGAGAATGCTCTGAGGTCTGATGCTTTGATTTTCTAAAAGAGGCTTTGTTTTCCTGCATGTTTAAAGGGCCCACATTATGCTGTTTTCTGATCTGTTATAATGTTGGTTCCTCATCAAAAACATAGAGAAAGTTGTGCTTTGTTTCATTCACACATGTGTAACACACAATCCTGCATATTTAGGCCTCGTTCCACCTTGTGATGTCATGTGGTAATACAGGAAGGTCTCCATTAACATTGAGATCATTTCAGCCCTGGAATTCCCAACCTCTACTAAACTAAAAGGTAAAAAGTAGCTTTTAACTTTAAATTGCTACTTCATGACATCATAAGGTTTGGCACATTTTGAGCTTTGGAGATGTGGACAGACTAATAATAAAGAGTTACTCAAATGTGTGTGAATTAAACAAAACACATTTCCAGATATGTTTTTGAGGAGGAAACATTATTGATATTATTGCTTAAAGCTCACAAGTCAGTTTTGCGTCCCCAAATATCTAATTGGTTAATGAACTTGGCTGTTTCATAACCTGTGAACGCACCAGTACTGAGAATTATGAAGCCACAAAATGGCTTTTGCTTATTTCATATTTTAAATATAAATACACTGGGTGAAGAAGCTTTCATGTAAGAAGATTTATGGAGGGTTTATGGATGTTTATTATGTTTATGGATGGGAATTGATTTGAAAAAGGTGAACATAAACATCCAGATGTCACAGTTGAGCCGTGACAAAACCTTTACTGGTGCAGACTAAGTGTTTTTATGGTAGCCCTGGAAGGACCCTTCTATAAACATGTAGACTTGACACATTGTTTATTTGGTTAACTTTGGATCATTGTGTTATAAACATTGCAACACTTCATTCCTTTTCACTTGTCTGTCTCAATTCTCAATGGACAGTGGTGATTGAAATGTAAATATAGTAAAAAATATAAAATTGTTACCAAAATCCCCAAACAGAAAGGCTTCTGCAGTTGTCCAAGTCTGTTTTTCCATATTTTTCTGCACTCCTGTTCACCACTCGGATGTCTGCTTAATGTCTGATTATTTAGTTCACACATCAGCACTCTACTGTCACACTCACATATGGTAAAGTGGATGTGAACTTTGGCCCCTGTATCCTGCGCTCGGAGGAGGAGAGGAAGGGCCCGCAGGGTTTAACAGTGTGCCAGCTGAGGTGTTTGTGCACTTTTTCCTCTCAACAATGTGTCAAGTGATGGCCCTCGCAATAGCAGACTGATAACACTGTTGATTTCAGTTGAGTCATGGAGATTTGCCCCACGGGGTAAACTGTAGGTCACGCAGCAGTGAATCACACTGGTTTTGTGTTGTCCAAATCAATATATTCAGCAAAACCTCTGTCTCCCAAAAGGCAAAGTTTAATTACTAATCAGAATATAGACGTACCCGCTAAGTACTCATCATACTTCATCTTCAGTCTGAAATCATTAATTACACAGAATGCGATGATAATGAGGTCAGTGCTGTCATAGTTTGATGTGAGTTCCAGGCTTGAATCCATTTGGCAGAACAGCGAGCAGCATCTCTGGTAATTACAAATGATGAAGCCAAGACTGGATGTTTTAGCAACTGTGCAGATCTCAATTCAAAACAGACATTTCACAAATGTTTCCAGCTTTAACTGAACGTGTTTTATTTGACATTTGACAAGACATCTCTCTGAACTAAATGGTAAAAAAGTAGCTGTTATATTGAAAATTAGCACTTTGTCGCAATGTAGAACTGAACATTTATTTGTTATTTGGTATTTTCTAGAGATAGGCCAGTATATAGTGCTGATATTTGGACTTTTTAGCAAATCATTCAATATTTTGTTGACCTGCAGCCTACATATCAGCCCTAAAATACTGGCTGAGCTAATGAGCATGTGTCTGTATCAGGAACAGCCATGAAAAAACCCATATTGGTTGATCTCTACTACTTTAAATGTATCCATGTATCCATTTTTAGGCAAGTAAAGCAGTGCTGTGAGCTTCAAACCACCTACTTTCATATTCAACTTCCCCACAACACTTTTTTGTCTCATGGCCTCATCATTTTGGGAAACACGGCCGTAACAGTGTCACTTTTAGTAACAGTTCTATTATCAACCGCAGAAGCTTGAAAGGCCCGATTGAGCGAGCAGGCCTAATACTAAAGTCTATTCACAGGGGCACAGGGGTAGCAGGGCAGCTGTGTGGGCACTGGGCATATCGAGTTGGCATTTAAATATCTAAAAATGCTCTATATAGGAAAATAACTGGGGCCTTTCACATAGGAGCGGGACGCTGAAGTCTGAACAAAATGTAAGAAATGCAGAGGTTACAGCTCAGGCCTTCAGATCCAGCGTCCATAGTAGACTCGCTGTACTTCCATTGGTCAATTTCGGTGTTGCAACATTCTTTCTCATTGTTCCGTTCACAGTTGCCGGATTGTTCCTGAACGCCTGTGCTGAAAAATTGCAAAAAGAGCCCCCCCGTGCAGCAGATGATCACCCATTCATCAAACATTCCCTGCTGTCTATAGTACAGAATTTGCCATCACATTCAAATCACCAAGCATGACATTATTCATGGGTTACAGCTCCCTGCTATGTGGGACACTTTGAGAACTTTTTATCCATTGAAAAGATATGTTTTGTTTTAAACTGTTAATCACTTTGTCTTCATGTTTCATTATTCTGAAACTCACAGATAGATACTTCATTGATCCCAAAGGAAATTAAAAGTTTTGCAGCAAGAGAGAAAAACATGGGAACATTGAAAAGACACTAATAAAGTAAAGTAAAGTGTTTTGATCATAGCATTAGTACTAAAAAGAACTAGTGATAATGTTTAAAATCCTCTGGGATAAAGCAGGTCAAGCTGGATAACTCCATTTCAGATCAACTTGGAACAGAAAAAGAAAACTGGATTCCTAGGTTTTTTTTTTTTGAGTATTCCCACGTCAAAGTTTAGCAGTCTTTAAGGGCTACACAAATATAACCTCTTTTCTCAACTCTAGCTTGTATTATTGTTTGTATTATTACCATTTATATTGATACTCCTTATTAGTATATTGTGATGTGTGAGATACTGTGTCCAAATCATTTTCCTTGTGGATCGGTAAAGTTTGTCTAAGTCTAAATATTATGGACACAGAGCATGAAACCACATCTAGTAATTGCTGCAGTGTGCTACTTCTAATATAAAATAAAATAAAGGGAATAGGGCTTCACTTTAGGCAACCATAATGTTATGCATGATCATTGTAATGTCAAAAAAAGACCTTTTCAGTGTCAGTTTGGCCTAAGCTACTACACCTCCCAGACTCCTTTGTCACAGTCTATAAACGCTAATATAGCTCTATAAAGGTTAACACTGAGACCGAGTCATAAAAGTCAGTCTGCAGTACTAGGTCTGTATCTCCAAGTCGTTTCCACACTTGCTGCTAGAACTTATTTGATGTCAAAAATCCATTAAACACATTTTACTCCAGGAGAGAATGAGCATTGATGTTTGCAGATTTGTGCAGAGAAAACAAAATATTGCAATAGACTCAAAACCGCTGGGAAAAACAAGTACGTGTAACCAATAGTGGATATTTTCAGGTTGTAACAAGAGATCTAGTTACTTGGTATAGGCTTTGACAGTTCAGATGTTAAAGTAGTTAGCTGAGGTGTGGGACTGAAGCAGGGCCTCCACTTGTAAGATCAGGAGTGAGAACAGAATGCATTAGCCGCCTCTGGACTGTGGGAGCCTGCAGGATTGAGCTGTTGGCCTTGTGCCCGTAGAGTGTATTCAAGCCTCCACAGACAGCTCTTTGTCCCTGCGCCTTTAAGCAGCTGCTAAACAACCCTAAGACAAAAGCGTATGGGGTACCCCGCTCTCCCCTCGCAAATGCACCCCGAGTGAGGAGTGACGGATCAGAAATGGATGTTGCCAAGTGAGGGTCCAAGTGAAATGCTTTTATTGTTAATATAGTATACAGTTTGATTTGCAATTTTTGAACAGTTGTTTAAGTGTTTTGTCATATTGGGGTATTCCATTGATGGGTTTCAGATGATGTTACAGCTTTTGATAGGCTATTATTATTTAATACAGAGGGGGGCTGCTAAAATAAACGTTTAACTGCAGATTTTTCCCCTAATATCCATATATCATATCTATATACCTATAAATCATGGTCTTGGGTTTCATTAATAATAGAAATGATCAGCTTCCATATTTAGAAATTTGCCTTTCTTATATTTCAAGGCAAATTACAAGCCACCAATAGTTTTAAAACTTTTCCATTTTGAGTAAAAGGCCTTTTCAGATGGGTTATTTCGACACCCTCCTAAATTAATAGTTTATGTCATTTGTTCTTGTGAAAATGTTTTTTTGCATGAATCATCCCTGTGAGGCTAATGAGTAAAGTCATTTTATTGTACTTGCGCCATCGAAAACATGGCCTAACTCGTGTTTAAAATGGCCCAAGACAAGAAGGCCATGATCTGAAAATGGGCGAAATCATTGACCCACATAATTCTGAAGTCACTTTGTGGCTTTGTGTTACACAACTGACTGACGTATGTGTTAGAATATCATATCTCATCTATTAGTATTTTCTTTTTGTATGGAAACATTTAGTACATCAGTTAGTACTTTGTTCACGAAACCCAAAATACAAACATACAATGTGAAAAAGGCCATTATTTTAGGTACTGGTGTTGGGTAAGACTTTTCCCTCACGGTGTCTGTGTGCGTGTGTTGGTGGGATCATTGTGTTTGGTGGAGCTGGAGAAGGCCTGCGGGACGGATTCTGGAGCTTTACAAGTTTGCACAAATGTTCTCAATATTCAGCATTTTTGAAACAATGACATCATTGAAAAAGTCTTTGTTTTTTCAGCCTTTTTTTACAACTTAAGATGCAAATAGTTAAAAATAACAATACTACAGGAGACCATTTGCATTGAAGATGTGTATGTATTATGTCTGGGCTATATAGTGAGAACAATCTAATCACAATCTTATTCCTGTGATAATGTGACAGTTTTGAACACAAAATTGAACACAGCTCTATGCACTATGCACAAAGACCCTTTTCCCCACTTAAACCCACTCCAATAGACTTTTTCGCAACAGCTGAAAATATAGGCGATATAGGGTAAATGTCACTTCCGGTTAATGCAGGGCAAAATATCTGGGGAAATGTGTGTATATGTGTATTTTCCATCAGCTAAATTGGATAAATTCTTCATGGACACATTGTCCTTTGTTGATCTTGTATGATGAAGATTTGGTGATGGGGTGGGCACATTTATGAAGCTAGTGGAATTTAACTTCTGGGTTCTTTTTTAAGACAGTACAGTAATTGTGTATTTAAGTGCATTTACCTTGTTGACATGTTTCGGCTGCTAGCTGCAGCCATCGTCAGAACTGAAAAAGAACCCAGAAGTTAACATACATAAGGAGAAACTAGAGGAAAGGACACAAGACGTCTCCACAAGTATTTTGCCATAGAAAACCATTAACCGGAAGTGACGTTT
Organism: Scartelaos histophorus; assembly: GCA_000787155.1. Classification (NCBI taxonomy): domain Eukaryota; kingdom Metazoa; phylum Chordata; class Actinopteri; order Gobiiformes; family Gobiidae; genus Scartelaos; species Scartelaos histophorus. The sequence goes on along the minus strand of KN489010.1, from coordinate 18,151 downwards.
ACCCTACATCGATCTTCCGGGTGTTGTGAAAAAGGTCTATTGGTTAATCCAGTCAATGCTTTTAGTGAGTGACAGGTGAACTTGACAAGCAGATGCAGCAGATTACTGTATTTCCCTCTTCAAGACAATATAAACATACCAAGTTCTCATGAATTGTGATCATGAAATTGTAATCTGGCTGAAATAGTTATATAGTTTTTTCTACATAATGGAATTCCAGGCCATTTTGTCTGCTCCAGGGATCTGCTCCAGGGATGTTGCAGGAAATGCACATAAGTGGAATGCTGTTTCTCTTCATGTGACACAGTGGAGCTGGAGTTTGGGGCCAGTGGACATAGACTATTCTGCTGCTGCTGCCAGTAATCACTTTCCTGCCCGAGGAGAGATTCCAAGAGTGAGTTTTCATTGTCTGCTTATGATCCTCTAGAGGGAAAGGATGGACAGGAAGAGGCACCGCTGCCAAACTCATGAAAATCTGCACTCTGAGCTTTTATAATGCGACAGCTGCAGGAAACCCAATAGCTGAACCACAGTTTGGGACTTGCCTCACAGCGAGTGTTTAGAGATGAAGTACAGTTTAATTCACTTTCCAAATGCTGCCTAGACTATCTGAACTAGGTCACACTGTCAAGATGTTTTTGTCATTAGTGTTCAGTTCTGTCACTTATTGCTTCAGTAATGCTTAGAAATACTGCTGGGGCTTCAGGGAAAGGAAACCCCAGATGTTTGTGTCTGAAAAACAGTTTGACCCTGTAACCACACGCAGCCCACTGTAGTAGCTGCACCACAGACGCCGTGAGCATGTCTCTGGTTCTGACCTCCACTCACGCTCCAGAATCTGGGAAAACAATAGTGAGGCCACAGCAGCAGAAGGGAACTTTTACAAACTGTGATGGTGTTACAACAGACTTTTGGACCAGGACACAGTAAGGTTAGAATATTTAATTCACCCAGTGTCTTACATTCACAGCTCCAATATGTGTTAAGTTGACCAATTTGCGTATAAAAGCTTGACGTTTATCCATTAGACCTAGCACTAAAAACACTGTAAACCAGGGGTGTCAAACTCATTTTGGTCCGGGGGTCGTATCCAAACTACTTTGATCCCAGAGGGGCCGGATCAGAAAACTCGTGGCATAAACACCCCAAAATAACAGTAAGTCCAAATATTTGTACAGTGAAAAGCAAATCTATTTAATACATTTTGATTAATCACTTAATTAAATTATAACCTTTTATGACTTTAGGGCAATTTGCTCCAGATTTTCCATAAAGATTCATGTGTTCATTGTGTTAGACTAATACAAAGTGTATTGTGTCTTGTAGGAACATGATTGTGTTACTGTGGCGTGAGAGACAGTTAAAGGATTCAAGACAATGACATAAAAAGCTGCTTAAGGCTACAGGCATAAATTACATTTTTTAATTTTCATAAATGTAATGCTTTTAAGACTTCTTTTAAGTCCCCGCGGGAACCCTGTATTATGTCAACAGGCAAAACAATCGTCCTTTAAGAGTGTTTGGAACGAGTTAAGTCATTTGTGCTGCTCTGGAGGGAGGCGGCCAAACACTGACGCGCTGGAGACGCTGCTATGCTCAGCGGCGCAGAAAATTACCAATATTTAAATAGAAAATATAATTAAAATATTTTAGTAGAAAATCAATCGAGGGCCAGATTAAAGGTCTTGGAGGGCCGGATCCGGCTCCCGGGCCGTATGTTTGACACCCCTGCTGTAAACACTTTGCATTTGCATCTCTACAGCATATTGTCATAGACACCATGATTTTTGCCCAAACCTACTCTCAATACATTGGAAGCTGTACAGTTTCTCCACTAAGTGCCCCCTAATGCTAAAATGGAGTGTGTTAAAAATAATTTTCCCTGCAAGATAAACCTAACAACTTACTAAGTGTCTTTTAACTTTTTTTTTTTGTTTTGCTTCTGAAATCAGTAAAAAGTTTTCTGGGGGGTGACGTTGGAAGTGTCAGGTTCAGGTTTTGGACACCCCCTTTTCCCTCTCCAGTCCTGGGGCTCTGACTTTGACTCCCGGGCTCCACAACAAAGCCATTTAAAAGTATCCGTGAGCGTCTGTTGTCATAGCACTGGTTGTGAATCCTTACGCGGTGGTGGGATCTGTGATTGTGCCTATGTCTAATTGAGGTTTGGGGGTGTCGGGAGAAGTCTTGGGGTCAAAGGTGAGAGGTTGGGTTTGCAGCAGGAGTTTTGGAGGACAATGGAGCTGGCAGGAAAAAAGATCTGAGCAGCTGGAAGTGAGTGTGGAGGGGAGGAGGGGGGGCGTGGGAAAATCCTATGCATCACATGGGGAGTCTGTGTCTGCGTGTCTTATTCTTCATTAGTTCTACCATTGTGTGCACGCTGACATGCAAAAGCCATCCAACAAGTGGGAACATATAGAGGAATGAACTGTTGGCAGAGCTTCAAGGATATTGTTTCAATCATACAAATCATATATTTGTTTTGTTTAATAAGTTGTGCTGTCCAAATTAATGTTATATACTACATCACAGGCCTGTTGCAGTAACAAATTTTGAAATACTTTATGCTGTTGAACTAAATGTAGATGATAAACTGTGCAAAAAGATGATGAAATGTGCCAAAAAGTATTGTAAATGTACAACACTATAATGGAACAACTGATTAGTTTGTATCTATAATGAGGCATGGATGTGATTTATTCAACCCTCTACAGCTCAAATCTTCTTAGAGTACAGAAAAATAACCAATATTTTCCCACTAGTGCAAAGAAAAAGTAATGTATTGAAAGATAACCTTGATTTTCTGTCATTCAAATAAAAAGGGCAAGATTATCAGCTAGTGCTATGTGATTTATAGGTTAACACAGGGTGCTTGAATTGGACAGCCAGGTTTAAAATGGGTTTGTGGACATAGTGTACGTCACAGTGGGAGAGTTCACTTTAAAAGGCCAAAAACACTTATCTGATTTGATCCAATTCAGACATTGTTTAACTTTTCTATTGTTGTCACTGAAGAGGTGCTCTTTTGGAAATGTAATTTCTATTCACCCTAGCACAGACTGGCTCAAGTTCAGACTCTTATCTATAAACTGGAAGAGAAAAAACATGTGGCCATTTTCCCTGATAACATTAATTTTAAAAAAAAAATCATTGTGAGGATGTCTTGTGGATGACTTGAACTAGATATGATTGGCTCTATAGGACTGGATTATATGACAAAAAGATGTGTCATGATCTAGTGCTTCTTTTTGTTCTATCACGATTTTCAATTATTTTTGCTAGATCATGACACATCTTTTTGTCATATCACGATTTTCAATTATTTTTGTCTTTTGATCTTGGCTTTCAACAATACAATCTTATACTGACCATTAAAAAGACCTGTACTGATCATGGATGCCAATGTCTAAATCTTGATCTTGATTTATTGCATAGTCCAAATTGAACTCAACTCACTAGCTAAAAGGCTGCAGAGGTCTAAGAACATTTGAAGCTTTATGGTTTTGCACATAAACTCTTTGCATTTTGATAGGATAATATTGCATTTTTTTCTTCCTTGGAGTATCAGAAGTTGTGGTCTGTATGTAGGGTTACAGTGTGCAGCAGTTACAGATCAGACCTTCCAGTACTCGTCAGTTTATGTTCTTAGACCCAGACATAATCGCACTCGTTAGCCTCTAAAATCCAATTTCAAAATTTGTGTTTTGGTAGCGCGTCGGATCCATGCCCAGTCAAAATGATGTTGGCAGTCCCTGAGTTATTGTAAATTCTAGCGCCTGGATAATGTGAAACGTTTGTGTCTTGCTCAAAAGCCCTTCAGCCAAAACCACAGTGACTGCAGAGATGCCAGGGAGCCGGCCTCGTGAAGTCATTTTGAGAGGGGAAAAACATGGCCGCCGGGTATCCAGAAGTGTGGCTCCGTCTGCAGAACTACACGATAGCAAGGCAAACATGTAATTAGAGAAGTGCTGACTGGCGCACCGTGGGCATTGTTTGCTGAATGGAAAGAACTTTATGCATCCCAAGCCAATGTAAAGCGTGTCTCGTTTAGAAAATGATTGAAATTTTATATGTCAGGCCACCATTGTGTTCAAGCATAACATTAGTGGTCTTTAACTTGGGCTGAAGAACCGCAAATTGATGGGTGATCAAGCTCTGACAGTTGAAACTCTGCATGCTACAATAGTCTGTCTCATTGTTGTTTTATGGATTCTAGTTTGTAGAATCTGGAAGTAGTCTTAAACTAAAACATATTTTGCTAGCATTTAAAACTGAAAGAATTCTAGGTTTACTTGCCAATTGTTGCAACAAGACCTGCCATCTATTGACTTGAATTGAGGTGTAACGAAAAGAACAGCTATTTTCCCTTAATAAGGATCATAGTATTTCATTTGTGATTGTCCAGTGTCAGCAAACAGAAAGTGGGTCACAGAAAGAATGGATCTCTAATGTGTTTTCCTCATTGAATCGATCAGTTACGTCATGGCAGACATGAAGGGGACATGAAGCTAATTGACCTTTATAAAAGTGGGTCAGTAATGCCACAGTATTATCACACAACATACTAGGGCTACTGTATAAGATCATCAGTATTTTTAAAAGCGTTTGCATATTGTAAAGTTCAGAAGTCTCCTATTTGTTTTCATAACCATGTTTTTATAGAATTTGTACAGTATGAATTAGCTTTTTTCTGGCAACCCTAAAAGAAAAAGTTAAATTCATAGAGAAGTTTTTTCATTAGCTTTTACAGAAGTTTCATTTTACAGACTGGTCCATCAAGGTCATCATATATGAGGCTGAAACAAGTCATTTATATAATACGGGTCTAATTCTTGTTTAGTAGCATTACAAGAGCCATCGCCATGTTTTTCTGATATTATGATCCCATATCTGATTTGCTTGTCTAATACCCTCTCTGATTAGTTCCCAGGCCTAAAGGGTATAACAAGTGAGGCAGCTTCCCTTGAGAACTGTTCCAAGCTGCAGGTCCTTACGGGTGAGCGGACACTGAGGACCATTCAATGTACACCCCCTACGCCCCCACCCTCTCCACAACTCTTAATCTTACAATGCAGCCGGCCCCATTTGTACCAGCTTCATCATCATTCAGCACGTATCCCGGAGCAGGGGAGTGACTCTTAGTGCACATGTGATGGAGTTTCAACCACTTTACTTGTCACTGCAGTTTACCCATGTCAGTTGTTAATTAGTTTCGTGACTCCATTTGACAGTTTTATTGTTATACAAAAAAAGGTCAAAACACATAGTTTCCGCTGTTCATAAACTTGGATTGTAAGGGTGTGCAAGAACATCAAAATATTGATATATCGTGATACTAAATTTGGTGATACAGTATCGTTATTGTGGGCTGCTATATCGATATCTCACCAAGAGTATTTTTTGGTATCTGCACTACAATTTTGTTGACTTATTCATAGTTTTGATCATTTAAAGTGGTTGTATTTCATTTTCGCAAAAGTAGTGGTTTAACAAAGAAATTATGTTGCTAAAATGTGTTCTTAAAAACAGCAATATCCATTCATCCATTTCCTTCCACTTATCTGGGAGCGGGTTGTGTGGGCAGCAGTCTAAGCAGGGACTCCCAGACTTCCTTCACCCTGGCCACTTCCTCCAGCTCCTCCCCTCCGGGGGAACCCCGAGGCATTCCCAGACCAGCCGGGAGACATAGTCCCTCCAACGTGTCCTGGGTCTTCCCCGGGGCCTCCTCCCGGTGGGACATGCCCGGAACACCTCCTGAGGGAGGTGCCCAGAAGGCATCCGGACCAGATGCCCGAGCCACCTCAGCTGACTCCTCTCGACGTGAAGGAGCAGCGGCTCTACTCCGAGCTCCTCCCATGTGACTGAGCTCCTCACCCTATTTCTAAGGAAGCCTGCAGCTACCTTGGGAAGCAGGAAGCTCATTTCGACCTCTTGTATCCACGATCTCGTCCTTTTGGTCACAGAGCTCATGACCAAAAGCGGCAATATATATTGTGCAATATATCATTAGCACATGTATCGCCATATCGTGATAATATTCTTTCATGAGCCATGTATCGTGTATCATACCAAATCTTGAGGGACTCCCAGCCCTTTTCCTCGTAAGTTTAGCCATTTTCTGTTCCTGTTATGATATCACAAAACACCATGGAGAGTTCAATCCTCCCTCCACTCAAATAAATCACCATTTGTATAGTATGTAACCAGCCTTCTGAAATCGTGGGAATGAATAAGAGAATATGTTTAGGGGGAAAAACATGAGTTCAGCTTTTGGCTGTGATTGCACACATGTGGTGACTTTGCTCACATTAATGCGAGGAAATTATCCCCTAATGGTTAAGAATGCTAAAGCACAATATATCTGCATGTGTTTAATGAGAGGGAATATTATAGCTTGGTTGGGAGAGAGAAATCAGACAAAGGTGCTGCTCACATCCAACATCTAGATTCATGTTTTTCCTTGACAAAGGGTTGAAAGTGAATGTAGTTTCGGCGTGTGTAGAGTATAATAATGACCACTAAACTAACCTGTGCACTATATATTTGCTATTGAAAAATATTTCTTTAGGGGATGTTTGCTAGGCCTGTCCCAATAATTATATTTGTTGAAAGTTGAGTAAGTTCTGTGGCTAATTATTGCTTAATTTGTCTATTTATTTGTTGCGGCTTTAATCATACTGCATATTTTTAAATGTTTTTATTGGGATTATATTCCTTTTACTTTAATTGTATCAGAGGCATAACATAGTTAGCCCTTGCCAGTGACGAAGTGACTGGTTTTCGGTTATTTATTATTCCTTGCAAACGAGCACGATTTTGAAGGCCTGAACATCGACGAAAAGTCCCACATGGGGGTATCAGATCGACCGGTCTGGTGAAAAATGTGATAAAACGGGCATCATGACAATGAACAAAGTGACCCCACTCATTAGCGCCCCCTGGAAAATGCAAATTTTGAAAGTCTATGGGAAGCGGAAACGCAAATTTCATTGTAGGAACATTTAAAGGTGCAGTATGCATCTTTTCTAAAGGACAAGCTGTCGGCCTGGGCGTCTGTGGGGGGGCGTGCGCACCGGGGCGAGGGCTGTCGTCACCGCGAGCGGCTTTAATTTCAGTATTATTACTTATCACAATATATCTTTATATCATGCTTCAAAATGTGTTCTCATGGCAGCCCAAATGTGTGCATGGTTTTAGTCATCTCATGTCAAAAAATACTAGGCCACTAAGACAGCGTCATGTGACCCACCATACTTTATTGCAAATGTAATTTATGTGCATTGTAGCAAATGGTACACTGTGTCAAATGCACTGAGTTGTACTGAGAAATAATCTAGCCATCCCTGTAGTTAGAATGGATGAAAATCACTTAAAGTCCTTTTTCAAAATAAGTGGATTGATTGACTGAATTTGGAAATTTGGTCAGAAGATGTTATCCATGGTGCCTTCATGTGTCATATTTTCCAAAAATGAAGCTCATGTTTCCTTTGTAGTATTTTCAAAAATGAAGCTCATGTTTCCTTTGTAGTTGGCTTTATAAAACCTCTGTGGTTCTAGGACCAGTCATGCGTTTGGCATTTCCTTTTACATGAGCGCTATAAACTTGAGCGTTTTGTTGTCCATTCTGTCTAAAAGTTTCACCGCGAGCGGCTTTAATTTCAGTATTATTACTTATCACAATATATCTTTATATCATGCTTCAAAATGTGTTCTCATGGCAGCCCAAATGTGTGCATGGTTTTAGTCATCTCATGTCAAAAAATACTAGGCCACTAAGACAGCGTCATGTGACCCACCATACTTTATTGCAAATGTAATTTATGTGCATTGTAGCAAATGGTACACTGTGTCAAATGCACTGAGTTGTACTGAGAAATAATCTAGCCATCCCTGTAGTTAGAATGGATGAAAATCACTTAAAGTCCTTTTTCAAAATAAGTGGATTGATTGACTGAATTTGGAAATTTGGTCAGAAGATGTTATCCATGGTGCCTTCATGTGTCATATTTTCCAAAAATGAAGCTCATGTTTCCTTTGTAGTTGGCTTCATAAAACCTCTGTGGTTCTAGGACCAGTCATGCGTTTGGCATTTCCTTTTACATGAGCGCTATAAACTTGAGCGTTTTGTTGTCCATTCTGTCTAAAAGTTTGCAGATGGATGGCCTGATTTAGTTTTTGCCCTCTTTGCAGTGACTGTGCTCAGTGGTGACTCAGTACTCAGAAGTACTCAATTTTGTTGCTTAAGTAAAAGTACATTATACTGGAGCAGAAAATCAAGTGAAATTAAAAGTTTTACATGAGAAAATCTACTTAAGCAAAAGTATGAAAGTGCCTGTTTTCTTTGAGAGTGAAAATCAAAGTATTTCGCGCAGATTTTGAGGTCACATTTTGGAATAGACCCATAATGAATAAATGCTAGATGGAAATGTTTAATGTCATATCATGGAACATTCCAGGGAAAGCAATAACATCTCCATGGAGACAAGCAGGTGGTGGATCCTCCACCAAAATGCTGTGCAGTGCACCTTTAAAGCCATACCATGGAGTATTCCAGGTAATGGAGTGATATCTCCATGGAGACAAACAGGTGGTGGCTCCTTCACCAAAATGCTGTGCAGTGCACCTTTAAAGCCGTACCGTGGAGTATTCCAGGTAATGGAGTGATATCTCCATGGAGACAAACAGTACTTGAAAAGTTACATATTTTACTTTTAACAGTGACGACTGAATATTGGAAGTTGAAAAGCTCGAGAATATGTGTGTATTAGTTGTGGGATCCCTACGAAGTTCACTTCCCTTGACCCCTTAAGCACCCCCTCCCCCTCCTGTGCCCCTCCTCTGTGCGCTGTTCTGTCCATGAGAAGACCCCCACCTCCCTCCCTCATTAGCATGCCCCTGGGTCCCTACCGACGGCTGTTGCCAAACAAACTCTCACCAAGTCCTATTTTCCTTCTCTCCTGCACCGTCTGCTTCTCTACTCGTCCATTTTCTGTTATTTTTTAAAACTTGTGCCTCAGATTACTTATTCCACCTTGATTTAAATGTCCCTCTTCCTCTGTTGTTCACATCAGCCCAGAGGACGCGCTGTTCCCCCTGTCATGGAAACGTAGCAGCCCCCTCTCGCTCTTCCTACATCCTTTCTGAAGTGGCCAGATGGAAAGCAGCTCAGTGCATCGTGCTAATGTATGCTACTGGAGGAGAGGGCATATGGCGCTAAAGAACTGTGGCCTTATCTGCTGTAGGGCTGTCACATTTGATCCCTCTTAAACAAATGACATTTTAACATTTCAATGACCTTTTCTACTTTGGGACTTTTCTAAGATTTTTTTTATACAAATGGGTAACAACATAGCTATGTCTGCTATCACAGAACTACAGTTTCCTCTTTGTGCTGCTTTGAGATACGGCCATATGCAATCTAGTGTTGTCACAAATGCAAACATTTCAAACTCAATTTCAGTTTTACAATAAAAGCTCAATACCATATGCAATGTTTTATATGGCAATGCTTTCTTTTTAAAACATTTCTTGTCTTATACAATAGAATGCAATTTTCAACTCCAAATGAACTCCTTTTTATTATCTTATTTTTTTGTCATGTGGCCTGATAAAGATCCAGGCTTTTCTAAAATGAAAAACCCAACTTTGAGCATCTACGTCTGAAATTAGTTTCATTATTATCAATATGTTGGGGTTAGGGGGTTTTTCTAAGTGGATTAGTGGAGTGATAGCCTTACTGCTCCTTAAACTTTGGGTATTTACAGCTCAACTTGAAGATTCATATTTAAATCTGTGGGAAAAGTACATTTATTGCAAAGTTTTTTTCTGATCTACTTCAAGTTTTTAACTTCAACTTTTAGTCCTTAAATAATGCTGTAAACCTGCAATAGCACATTGTGCTGTCATGGGAAATGTAAAGCAAGGCCATGAGTAAAAACCTCAGCCAATTCAAGGGCCCCTGTGTCCCGACTGCAGCCCCTCCACAGTCCACAGTGAGCTGCCATTCAGGAGCCTCTGTCAAACTGCTATTCACACTCACTCCACTTTCTCAAATAGGGAAGGCCAAAGGGAGCCCAGGGACTGTTTCTCAAGGATTTACGGTTTAGTTGCTGTAAATAGAGCTATTAAAGAGAGTACGTCAACTGAGAACTTCTATATTTGGAATGATTGTGGAATAAGCATTTTATATGACAATGTGTCGTAACTGAAGAGGTGTTGTGTAACTTTTCTGGTTAAGGGTCTGACACATTCTCATTTCTGTGGATATGTCATTGCTCTACTTACAATGTTCCACAGTATGACACTAAATACTTCTACCTTGCATTTATTGCAATTTATAGTTTTATAGCTCAAAAATACCTAGAAAATCAGGCACTCTGACTTTCCATAGATCTGACCTGTCGCTTGGTCTGTTTTGGCCTCCATGAAGATAGAAAGTATTAATACAAAACTGTGAAAGATTCTAGGCAAAGCAATAACTTCTCCATGGAGAAAAGCATTTAACGGACCAGTTCAGCTGAATCAAATTATAATAATACTTTGTCCACATTGTTATTGATGGCTGATGGTATTATAATCTAATTTGTCTTGGACACACCTTCTACTACTTTTATCACCTGTTTTAGAATCACTAGCATAAAGGCTAAAGTAAGATCTATTTTTCCTAATATACTGTGCTTAATAGATTTTATTTGGTAATTCTGGATTTGGACTGCAGTCATTTGCTCACCACTTCTAAGAACCTGTAACTTAATTTCCACAGGATCAGTCCGAGCTGTTTGGCTGATTTATGTGATGGAGATAAATGAACAGAACAGCACCAGGCAGATAAACTGACAGCTGTAAACACATAAATAAAACAAATAAAAGACACAGATTTGTATGGCCCTCCCATTGTTGAGTCTTTTTAAAGCTATAAATTAAAATAGAACATTAGGTGTTTTTAGAATGGCTGGTTATATTCAAAGGTGTAATGATCCTTGACCTGCTTATCTTCTAAGGGCAGAAGGTAGACCGAGTGCCATTGTTCCTGGGATGATAAATGTCCTAAGACATGTGTTTTTAAGTGACAACATTAATTCTTTTACTCAGCAGTTTAAAGAGATCAGTGATATTTGTGCCTGATAAGTTTCCACTGGAAAATTTGATGTTCAGCAGTAGTAAGGCTGGCTGTGAAATGACTGAAAAATAACCAACTTGACACAGATAATGACTTATTTCAGACCGAAGGCACATGCCTCATAGTTACTCAATGTTGTTACCAAAGAAATAAGCATGTTTAATTAAATAAGCATTACTTTTAATTAATTAATTTTAGAAAATCACACTTTCATGTTAAGTATTGAGATTTGCTGTTTTTTTTAATGGTTAATTAATTGCAGAATGTGCAATTTGTATTATACTTTTGCACTCAATTAACTTGAATGAAATGAAACAATACAGATGTCTTAAGTCTTTTTCTCTGCCAATAAAATAGCACATTTTGTCAGTTGCCATTTTTTCCATATTCCAGTTCTACTTCAACTTTCTGTGAGCAGGTCTCATTTTCAATTGGATCTATTTTAATAACTCAACCACTATCCTCCTTCAGGTTTTGACATGTTATGACTTTATTAGTTTGCCAGACGGGAAATGAGAACGGAGCGAACAACAAGGGTCCCCATCATGGCTCTTTACTGTGATTACATGGTTAGTGCCTTAAATCCCTTGGGCCCCTTGTCTCCTCGTGAAGAACGCTGACAATAAAACCGCCGCTACATCGGTCTGTATAAACTTGTACGAGCTAATTCTGTCACTGTCAAATAGAAACAGCACTTATCATTTGCATTCATCTGCTTGTTTTGTTCCACTTTAAAGCAATTACAAGGCGTTATTACTGTAGAATTTCCACTCAGCTGTCACCAGATATTAGCGATAGATCCGAGTTTGCTTCTTTGGATGGTAAACAATGCACTTTTGACAAATCGTCCAACGCGAATAGTCGATCCTCACGGGCACCCATTAAAGCCATTATAGTCGGTGTGCAAGCGTTGGTCTCCCTCAAAGTGTGGAAAATGAGACTGCAGTTTTCATAAATGGTGTTTTGGCAGCTTCTCTCTACAGCGCTGCAAAACAACAATACATTAGCATTAGCTGTAAACACACACATCTGCTTGCAATGAAGATGCATGTTAGGCGAGGGACGGATAGTAGAAGCAGATGGAGGGGATAGAGCTCGGCGGCGATGGGAAAAAGAATTAGACGTTTTTCCGTACGCCGTGGCAGGTCTCAGCTGTTGGAAGGTTTCAGCGCGGTGTTGTGACAGCGGAGTCCAGATGTAAATGGTTGGAGTGGTGAACGGGTAAATTGTCGGAGAGTTGGAGATGCTTGAAAGTCGATGTTGGAGATGACGGACAAATGGCACCGTGCCGATGATTACGGGTATATTCGGCGTTGTGTAAATATTCGCAGTATTCCGAGCAGAACCAAACCCGATTACCATGACCAATGGAGTAGTATCAGTTTTCCTGTTAAAGCCATAATGTAGATTTGGATAAAATACAGTTGTAATCAAAAATTGTGTTGTGTAAAGACCTAAGTTCGCCCTGGTCTACCACACAGCTTCTCCAGACTTTACCTTCTCCTTCATTACCTCACTCCAATACTCCTCCACCTCGTCCAATCAGAACCTATGTAACCCCCAATTGCAGGTGCACGGTCACTTCGGTTTGTGCCACGCCCACCTCCTCCCCAGCACCGCCTCTGCATCTCATCGTCCCATTAACGCTCCTCATCCTCACCCCTACCACCTCCTCACAATGCCCCCTGCTGGGGTCCGAGCACTCATACTTTCTCTATACGTCTAAGTCTCTCCAGGTTGGGCCGTCACAATACTGAAATTTCAAACTTGATTCCAATACGAAGGAATTCATCTGATACTCAATACTGATTCCAATACCATGCTAATAATTAAACGCACAATAATGGGATTTTCAACATTAAAACATAGTGCTTACTTTTATATTACCATGTGGCCTCATATGTGTGTAGTTTCCCTCAGTCATCCTCGCAGGTTCCACAGTGCTATCAAATCAGTCAAATGATTATCTCGTTTTTAGCTTTACTATTGATTAGTATCTGAGTTTTGATACTTTTGACAACCCTGGTGCAATTACTTTGGTACTGTAAGATAAGGTCTTCATGGGGTATTAATATAGAGCCTATTCAAACAAATCTAAGTGTAATGGTAACAGGGTCCTTGTCATAATGAACTCAAAACACTTTCAAAACTGTCCAAAGTTTTCCAAAATCACTGAGACTCCAAAATCTAGTGTGAATGATAAAGTTTTAAAGTGTCCCTTGACCTCGTGTGTATCTTTTCATGTAACAATCAGACTTCAAGATAAAAGTGTGGCTTTCAAAAAGTTTCACGGCTTTTTGTTTTGCTGCTGTTGTATTTTGTATAATACACAGAACATAATTATATCACACATTGTTCCCTTCTGTATCCAGCAGTGAATAATGCTTCCTTCATGGCCCATTCAAACGCCACAGTCAAGAGTGAGAACACAGTCATTATAAAATTATAGTTGTTATTAAGTCTTACACAATGTTTTGGTTCCTATGGTGACTTGCATTTTCTGACCTCATCCTAGTTACAAAATTTAACTTTTCTGGTTTCAGCATTTGCTTTTTACTCTGGAGATACTATTACTTTGCCTGAAATGAAATGCCATTAAGACCATGTGATTGGATATCATCAAGTTACTTGTTAGATCTGTGGAGAGGCAACCCCGCTCACAGTAACGATGTTTTCGAAGTATTAGAACATGTGACTTAATACATTCTAAATAAATACATTTAATGCTACACTGTGGAATATTACAGGCAAAGCAGTAACATCTCCACAGCAACAGTTACATAGTGCCTGTTTTAAGTAGTTATGTATGCAAAATGTCCCACAAATTATGAATATACTTTTACTTTGTGGAAAAATATGTGTCTTTACTAAATAATTCCATATAATACCATACATCTTACTTCATGCATTTCACATTTTCTGTAGTATCGAATGTGGAAAGTAAAAAAACTTGAACCGAGTCAAAAGTTTAATTCAAACATCATTATTTGCATTATGTCCATTGTGGCTGCAGTGTTGAGTGTTGGAAAAGCACACAGGATGCAGCTCTGCGGTGGGTCAGTCCAGTTCTCCTCTTGTGTGCCGGAAGACTCACTGCTATTCTCCCCGTCCCCTGAGGGTCCGCTCTGTCCAGAACGTCCACTCTGGCACTGGACACTGGCTCTTTGTGTGAGGAGTCAGGACTTTTTTCTATTTGTCGCACACATTGTCGTCTTTATCTGCTGTCCTCCTCGTGATGTGGATGTGGCAAGTCTGCTCTGTGTTGCGTAACTAAAGATCATCATTGCAAACAGTTCAGTTCTCTTATCAAACAGCTACGTTTTGTATCTGATAGTGAAAACAGATAAGTAGGTATGAGTAATCGCATTATTTTAGGACTATGACTTGCTGTCAAATTTAATTGTTTAGTTTTGGGGCCATCTGGAAAACTCTTCATTGTTATCAATAACTTTAAATGCGTTGTGTAACTTTTGATGTGGAAATGATTTTCTCCATGGAAATGTTATTGTTTTATCTGGAATGCTTCACAGTTTGACAGTAAACCTTTCTATCTAAACCAAACCAGACCAAGTTGTAAGTTAGATCTGTGGAGAGGCGACCCCACTCACAGTCAGAACGCTTATTATACTATAAACTAAACTATAAAATGTAATGTAGAGCTAATGCAATAACATTTCCATGGAGAAAATAGCACGTTTAATGTCAAATACAGTATCAAATATCTACAATAGGTCTTTTGTGAAATGATTATTATTTGAGTGGTCGGCTTATATTATGTGTCTATGCTGTCCCAGTCATTCAGAACTGTTGGACTCAAGTGCCAACATGTCACGTACAGCTGTGAAAACAATACCCTCCAGGATTTATTAAGAGTTTGCAAGTACGAGAGGTGAGAATGAGAGGTCACCCACCACAATGACATTTCTGAGAATATAGTGCTACAGTATAAGAGGCTGTACGTGCTGTGAAGCTAATAAATACCAATGACAAGGAGATGGACCTATTAGCATATTGGCTATTGGCCTTAAATCCACAACAAAGGCTCATTTTTGTTTGGCTGCCTAAATATGCGTAAAGGTCCTTGAACATTTTAGTCGGAGTAGGGTACTGCAAAAATGCGACTACACTGTGCTCGATCCAAGGTTGTGGATGAGTTTTTTTGTAAATTCATATTAGATAAATCAGCTCATCATTAATGTTGAAAGTTATCTCTGCAAAAACATAAATTTAGCCTATTAAACCGAGCAAACGTCTTAAGCGCTCTAATATCTTGTTTTTAAATGTTTTTTGTAAGTTATTTTATGCATTAACACTGGCAATATACTCAAAATGAAATACTATTATTGCAGTTTCATATTATTTTTCCCAAATTGTTCCTTCCTTCTTTTGCTCTACTGCTCTTGCGTCTATATGTTCTTTTTCCACTCTGGCCTCCGGACTTGGACGAGGGCAAACCTGATCAAAGCCTTTCAAGCAAAACAGATACCCAAGTTGGACTCCCTCGCTGCTTTTATGTCCCTGACGTGCCAAAAAGCATCGCACTCAAATTGATTCATAACAAGCTACCGTGTCTTCTACCCTTAGAGAAATAAACCATCGGAAAATATTTTCTCTTTTTCAGTCTGGATGAACTTTATGACCAGGAATGTAGTGTGACAGGGGGAAGCCGTCTGACGCTCCTGACTGTGAGAGGCTGCTGATTTATAAGTCTCCTGCCTGGCTACCTGACAGTGGCCGCCAATACAAGAGCAAGAGGCTGGATTTACTTTGCATAAGGGCTCAATATCTTGTGTGAGGTGGGATGTGGTACGAGTCAACTCTGCTCTGCTCTGGGCTCACCACTCATTGAGCTGTGGTTAACCCGCTGTCATGGCAACCGGTTTTCTTCACCCATCCCGGACAGAAATGCTTTTTGATCTCCCTGTGCTACACAAACAGAGAGGACCAAGCATCTGGCTGCACATTGCATTGTCTGGGGAGCTGTGCATCGCTTTATTGCCCTCTGTCGTGGCAAAAAGACTTTTTATACGAATAGTGGTTTGGGGTGGTATCACCGGATATGCACAAAGCCAAAACCACAAAATTATAATGAAATAAAAATGGAACATAAACAGAAACATGTGACTCATATTGAAGGAGAATTCTGTTGCTTGAATATGGTTGCTTGACTTGCTATTCTGTTTGCAAGATAAATCGGGACTGTAGTTCAGTTGGTTCCAGCTTTTGTGCCCTTGGGCAAGACACTTAACCCTTCCTCTGCCCCTGTGTCTACATAGATTGGTGTATGAATATGTTTGTGGGTTCTTTACCAGTGTGGTTACTTGCTATTTATCATTTAATTTTGTCGATACTTTCTTGTGACATTAGAAATCAGCGACTGTCCAAAATCATTGCAATATATTGACAGTTTGGTAATGTTGCAAAGAAAAGACTTGCCTCAGGAACTAAAGTTGCACCGCAGACTGTGATCCTGTGATTTTATACCTTGAAAACCCAAGTAAAACTTCATTGGAACAGAGAAAGAATGCAACATAACATTTCAAATCTCTCTAAATGCCTTGACATTGTTTTAAGGTCAGCGCAATGTAATATGACTGAAGAACTGACTCTTTGTTTATTTTCCTTCTCCCTGGCCTCCTCCTTCCCTATCAGCACTATCCTCTGCAGAGTTTTTAGCTTTAAGCAGTTATCATTTTAGACTGCATTCTGTCACGCAGTGTTTCACAAACCCCCAAACACTTGTGTATCTGCTAACAGGCACTGCTCATCTTTCTAATTCGACTGGTATCACCTTTATCGCTCAAAGCTTCAACAAAAACATCCCCCTCACCAGCTAATGAGCGCCGAGTGATTGTAAAGGCTCTTCCCGGCGTGGCATCAGGTTTAATGTGTGTTCCTCACGTAAACAGGCACTGACCTTGGTGTCTGATGACTCACGGACAACATCCTGTCAGACATGTGGATCTAATTGGAGGCATTCACAGGCTGTTTGTAAAGTGTCTATGGGCCTTCACACTGTGTATTCTCGTCTATACACGGTTGGATGAGATGTTGGTTGTGTATGTGGGTCACCTGATTCTGAGTGAACAATGACTGATAATTTGACAGTGGACTATCTCTCTGACCCATGCATATGCCAGTGCCCTTTAAAGCAGTGTTGAATTGTAAAGGAGGCCGGACATGTTGTTTCCTTTGTAGTTTTACGACGTAGGTATTTTTTGAGTGGGCAAGTCTTCCACAAGAATTTAGCCATTGTTGTATGTATTCCTTTATGAGCAGTACTTGTTTGATATTACAGTGGTTTGACCTTGGCATTCAGAGATTCTGATAAATGATATAACTTACTTTTATGGAAGCTTCCATTCAAACAAATGATCATTACTGGAAAACTGGAGGATACTCGTAATTATAACTCTATTCACCATTGGCATGAATACTTTGTTTTGTTAGAATTTATATGTTTACATGTCTGTGAGCAAGCAAGAAAATTGATGTTTTCTAGAAAATAGGTAATTTTCTGAAAAACATCTGCACTTTTGGTTCTTTGGTGCAACTCTGACTGACGATGTAGTTTGTATGATTGTTTAGAATCCAGAGAAACAGATGGTCAATGAGCTCTGCCAATATTTTTAGGCTTAAATTTACTACAAACTCACCCACAGTTCATTTTTAACCAATATAAGATAGCTGTGTAATCTCTCTTTCTGTATCTTTGTATAAAATGCAAATTGACCATCAAAAATATCGAACTGTGCTGTGACATTTAACACTGATGGCCAATAATCTAAAAAGTCCATATTTATATCTCCATAGTTACATAATTTGAACTTGGAGCCATCACTGTGGGACAAAGAAAATATTTGTTATGATGTGAATTAAAAACAACAGTGTAAAAGCTTACCTGGTCCAACAAAATACAGATATACTTCATTTCAGTCCCGTCTGTGTTTTTCAGGTTGTTTCGAGTGCTGCATCAAGTGTTTAGGGGGCGTCCCGTATGCGTCTCTTGTGGCCACCATCCTGTGCTTCTCGGGG
>JACN01001292.1:0-22849 GCA_000787155.1 Scartelaos histophorus | reverse complement strand
AGATTTTTTAAACAGTGATTCAATTAAAAAAAATGTCTGTATTGTTGTCCAGGTGAGCACAGCCACCTTCTCCCTGAGGAGCAGATCCAGCCGGCCTGTGAGGAGGCTTACGCTGGAGCCATGTCCATCATCTCTTATGTCCACCTTAAAAACTTCAACAAAAACACCCCCCGAAACACTGAGCCCCTGGGCATTGCAACATTTAACTGGACGCTTGCTCTTGGATTATCTTAAGATTTATGAATTAACATAAATTAATTAATAAATATATGAAATATGCTTCAAATTTACATTTTAAGGCAGGCCCAAATGTTCAAATTGTGTAGTTTATCTAATAGATTTATTTTCCTTATATTCTCTTTATTGGATTATTTCATAAATCAGGTGTACATATAAATTATACAATATTGCAAAGATTATAAAAAACTTGACAAACATGAACAGTGAATAACAAGAGGATTTATCATACTGTAAAATCTTTTCTTTTATTTTTATCTTTTCTTTTCTTTATTTTTTCTTCTCTTCTTTTTAAAAAAAAAAATCTCTTTATTGAATTTTTCCATAAATCAGGTGTAAATATAAATTATACAATATAGCAAAGATTATAAAATAAAAAACAGTGAACAACAAGAGGATTTATCATACTGTAAAATCTTTTCTTTTATTTTTATCTTTTCTTTTCTTTATTTTTTCTTCTCTTCTTTTAAAAAAAAAAATCTCTTTATTGAATTTTTCCATAAATCAGGTGTAAATATAAATTATACAATATAGCAAAGATTATAAAATAAAAAACAGTGAACAACAAGAGGATTCATCATACTGTAAAATGTTTTCTTTTCTTTTATCTTTTCTTTTCTTTATTTTTTTCTCTTCTTTTTTTATTTTTATCTTTTCTTTTCTTTATTTTTTCTTCTCTTCTTTATTAAAAAATTATCTTTAGTGATTTTTTCCATAAATCCTGTGTATATCTAAATAATACAATATAGCAAAGATTATAAAATTTAAAAAGAAAAGTGAACAACAAGAGGATTCATCATACTGTAAAATGTTTTTCAGCTCAGTTTTACACATTTGTGAAGTTGTAGAACTCTATAAAGAAGAAAATATTTTCAGATTTTGTTTGAGTTAGTACCTTATTTGTTCTAATTGTAAATGTTTCATAATATCTTTCATTAAAATCGATGAGATGAGATGGGGGTGTCGTTTGTTTCCAGTTTAACGAAGTAGGTTTCATTTTCAAATATCAATGTCTATCTAAGTATTAATTTCTAAAGTTTTTCAGAGCTATTTATATTTTTTCCCCGTTTCTTCCAGCAGATGGCAGTATAACACTACAAATCTTACAAACTTCTCTGATCCTCACTGAAAATTAGAATACAAATTTGTTATCAAGAATGAATTGTTTACGCCGTTGTCATATTTCACTCTGCTCTCCCATCTGCTCCTTTTTATTGATATTTTGTGCGTCTAACTTTATGACACTGCTGATGTCTAATATTTCATGAATTAAATAAAAATACAAAAATAAAAGAAAAGAAATGAATACTAATGGCCTCACAATAACAGATTTTTCTACGTTATTCTTCCCTTTTCCACCACATTTATTGATTCATTTGATGTTTTATAGGCAACCTTAAAAGATATTACGCTATTTTCTGATCTATGTTATAATGTTGCTTCCTCATAAAAAAAAAAAAAATAAATAAAAAAAAAAACCTGAAGGACGACCTCTGCTGGTCTTTGGAGTCACACACAGATGATGGAAAAGTGCTTTGCTATTTGGGAAGAGTTTTTTTTTTTTTTTCATTTTTAAACTCCATACACCATCACTATAGAATCATTTTGATGATTTCAGCCCCAAAATAGCCAATCTCTTCTGAACAAAAGGTAAAAAGAAGCTGTTAACTTGTTAAAACTACCACTTCATGACATCACAAGGTGGAACAGGGCATTTGGGGAGCAGTCAGATAATAATAAAGTGTTACTCAAACATGTGTGAATGAAACAAAACACAAGTGCATGTACGTTTTTGATGATTCTAACAGGGCTTTACTCCATGGAGATGTTGATCACAGGAGTTTTTTGCTCAAAATATCTTGAGTTCTTTCTGTTTTTTGGGTTGTCTCTCCATAGATCTGACTTGTAAACTGTTTTTTCGTGGCACTCCCTACTAGAATTGACTGAAGGGGGCGCTCTTAATGTGAGGGAGGAGAGCGTTCCAAAATTTGGAGCCACAGAAAAGGCCTGGTCACCTCGCGTTTTGAGTCTCAGTTTTGGGAAGGCAAGTTGGATTTGGACCTCAGACCTCAGACCTCTGAGCTCATGAAGGAGTCTAGGTACAAAAAGGTCTGAAATATAAGTGTTAAAATTGACTGTCACAGAAACAATTTTAACATTTTCTCAGAGTTTATATGAGTTCAATCTGTTTTAGAGTTAATTTTAATGTTAATTAAATGTTAATGAAGTAACACTGGACCAAAGTTCCTGTTTAACCCTGACATCAAGAGTTATATTCATGTTTTGAGAGTAAATGGAGAACACTTTGTAGGGTTATCCTGATTTAACTAGATGTTTTATTTTTACGCTTAATTTTAGTAAATTTATGATGAAATTATGTACAAAACTGGTTCCAATTGGTCATCTCTGGAGGGAGTTTGAAGTGGTGGATGGGAGGTGCCAAATTAACACTAAGAGAAGTTGAATTGACACTAGTGGAAGTTGAATTAACTTCACCCATATCAACTCTGGCAAATAACTCCAAACTCAAACCCTCATTTAATGTTCAAACAGTTAAAACGGCACTTTTGTGTTAAAAACTCTGGAAGGTTTTTCCCTGAAATGTTAACCCTCCAGTTTTTGTTGTCTATGTTGCTAAGTGCTTTAAAAACAGCAATAAAATGTTAAAATCAGCTCTAAAATGAATGGGGAGCCAGTGCAATGAGGATAAAATAGGTGTGATGTCTCTACGACGAGTGCTGGTTAAAAGACGCTGCAGAATTTTGGAATAAGTGTAAGTGTGCCAGGTTAGCTTGGCTAATGCAAGTGAACAGAGCATTACAGTCAAGACGTGTAGAGATAAAAGCTCCAAATCACTAACAGATAAAACTGATTTGAGGATAAAACCCACCGGTGATTAAAAACTGGATTTAACCACACAGCAAAAACTGTGTCAAATATTTATTGAGTTGTTCTTAACACAAAAAGTGTTATTTTAACTGTTTGAAAGTTAAATGGGGGTTTGAGTTGGGGTTATTTCTTGATGCGGTTGAAGTTAATTCAACTTCCCCTTGTGTTCATTCAACTTCTTTTCGTGTTAATTTGGCAACTTCCACCCACCACTTCAAACTCCTGCGAGAGAAGAACAATTTAAACCACTTTTATTCTTAATTTCATTTTACTTTAACTAAAACAAAGTGTAAAAATAAAACGCCTCTGTGTTGTTTAGCTAGATCAGAATAACCCTACAAAGTGTTATCCGTTTACTCTCAAAACTTTTATATAACTCACGGTTAAACAGGAACTTTGCTCCAAAATTGTTAAACAGATTAGACTCATATAAAGCCTGACAAAATGCTAAAATTTCATCTGTGAGAGTCAGTTTTAACACTTTACTTTTTGTTGTGCATCGCTCTGTGTGACGTCACACTCACTTAGTCCACTGTCTTTAAACACAGTCAGTTTAATGCCGTACTGTGGAGCATTTCAGGCAAAGCAGCTCCACAGAGACCAGCACCAGACAGTTACACACTTTTGAATATTTCATTATTTCTCGTATTGCACTTTTCTTCCTTTACCAGTGTGTTTTACTAGTCCCATCCTATGGCTATTGTTTCTCCAGGTCATTGTAACTCAGCTTACACACACGCACACACCTTATTGACATTTTGGCATTGACACAGTGCACCTGAATACCTGATTGGAGTTTGACGGATGGACCTGTGGCTCCGATGGCTCTGCCCTAAAGCTGTCTCTGCGCTGGAAATTACATTGAGCTGCACATAAAAACCTCCACAAGACTGAAACACCGGGGGACCAGGGGAATATTAAAGCAGGAACACAGCTCCAAACAGCCTTATATGGGCCCTGGGGGAAAGGACCAGTCACTGTTTCATCACTTACAACCATCGAGCATTCACATATACAACCTGCAAGCCACGAGCGAGGGCTACTGTTGTGTGCGAGCAGAGGGACAACATAATGAGTGCTTGTAAGTCAAAGGGGAGGAGAGAGAGAGAAATAAATATATGGAAAAGGTAGGTAAAGAATGGCTGTATATATGAGAAGCCAAAGGGAAGACTACTGATTGCAGCTAATGGATTATGTAAAACAAAATGGAGATCGGGCGTAGAAACCGCAATTCTTTCACCAATATAAAGAATGTAATAAAAGAGCTATAGGCAACACGTTAGTCAAGCCAAGATTTAGTGTTGTTATAGTTTATTCACTGCAAATAGGGTCAATATTGGGAGATTATTTGTAAAGTTATGGTTACTTTACCGTAATTTCCGAACTATAAGCCGCTACTTTTTTCTCGCTCTTTGAACCCTGCGGCTTATAACATGGGGGCTAATATATAGAAAATAAGTGATGATGCTAAATGAACATTAGAGAGGGAGTTATGTCTTACCTGTGTGCATTAAATGCAGCTGAGGCATAAACGACGAGAAAAAACGTCTCAAACTTCAGCAGCCGAACATCCACTCAGACCTGATCCATAACCTGCCCCCGGGAGAGTCTGAAATCTGCTGAAATCCTACGAGACTCCGACAAGATCCAAGACCCGACAGCATCTCTTTGTGCAGACGGAGCGAACTTGAAAACGTTTGTGAAGACTGGACACCTGCGGCTTATACTCAGGTGCGGCTTATATAAGTACAAATCTGAAATTTAGTGAAAATTTTGTTGATGCGGTTTATATTCAGGTGCGGCTTATAGTCCAGAAATGACGTATTATTAAAAATATGTATATCTGGACAGGTTTGAGAGGCCCCGTATTATGCTGTTTTATGATCTATGATATAACATTGTTTCCTCATCACAAGAAGAGTTTAAGTTGTGTTTTGTTTCATTTACACATGTTTGAGTAATGATTCTTTATTATTAATCTTTCTACATCAAAGCTCAAAATGCGTTGCTCCATTGTGTTTTTTTAACTCAATACATGTTCTCAAGAATCATTTGGATGTTTTCAGCCGTAGAACCGCCAAACTCTACTGAGAAATTTAAAAAAAGGAGCTTGAAAACTACCACTACTACTAATAAAAAAAAAAGGTTACACAAACTGTGTGACGTGTGTTTGTGTGTATCTTGATAACATTCTAACTCTCACAAGTGTTGTTTTTGTATAATACAGAGCCTTAAACCAAAGTCTAATTTCAAGTTTTCTTTGAGTTTCATTGGGAGATTTTCAGTAAATTCTAAGAACATGTTGCAGTGATTTTCCCATGAAACCTTCTGCAGTCTTCTGTTTCATCTGCTTTTCTGAGCACTGATCAAATCTTTGTCATTATCTACATTTACTGTATCTGCATGTAATTCACTTTATCACTTAGTCTTGTGGGAAACTGGCTCGTATCACTTGGGTAAATACTTGGGTAAACAACATGACAGCCATTCTGAAAGTAGGTCAAACAGATTTCATTCATGTGGGGCATTTCTGTGCAGAGTTTGGGCATTTTTCCTCAGGGTCAGCTTTACTGTATTCGCCTAAAATATTCAATCAGGGACATTGCAGCTTGGTTCTCCTGAGGTTTGGAGAGGGGTGCCCGGTGCTGCTCTGTGGTGGCCCACTGTGGATACCCAGCACTGGGAGAGGTTTGGAGAGGGGTGCCCGGTGCTGCCCTGTGGATACCCAGCACTGGGGGAAGGATGGTCAGTCACAAACCTTAACCTTTAAAGCACAGTCTGTAAGATTTAGATTTTAAATTTCAAAAACAGGACTTCCATTACAAAGCAGCTCCATTTGACATGATGGCCGTGTTGATTAGGTCATAACGTGGTGTTTTGGTTCTCCAAACACTTATCCAATCAGAAATCAGATTTGGGTCACCGGTTTTACTGCTGAAAACCAGTTGATTTAGAGCTAAAGGACTCAGTCTGATCTGAATCCTCACTACACAGCAATAAGTGGAGTGTCACAGAATCATTAATCATCAATGTTAACATTTTCTCAGGATTTATACGAGTCCAATCTGTTTTAGAGTTAATTTAACATTTTTGAAAGTGTTAATTAAGCAACAATAGACCAAAGTTCCTGTTTAACCTCAAAATCAAGAGTTATATTAACATTTTAAGAGTAAACTGATGATTTTTGTAGGGTTATCCTGTTTTAGCTAAACAACACACAGAGGTGTTTTATTTTTATACACTTAACTTTCGTAAATTTAAGGTGAAATTATGTACAAACTGATCTTTTCTCACAGGAATTTGAAGCGGTGGGTGTGAAGTGCAAAATTAACACTAAGGGAAGTTGAATTAACTTCTTAAATAACCCCAACCCGGACCCCTATTCAACTTTCAAATAGTTAAAATAACACTTTGGGGGTTAAAAACAACTCCCTGAAATGTTAACCTCTGTTTTTTGCTGTGTACCTTAACCTGGGTACATACAGCCAAACATGAGTCAGTGCTAGTGCAGCCTCTGCAGCTCAGGGACTGAATTCTGGAGGTTCTGAGCTTTCACCTAAGGTCCATATACTGAGAATGAGGGAAAAAAACAGACGACTAAGGTTTTGATTGAATCACTTTTGCTAAAACAATCAGAGTCCAGGCACAGTTCCTTCCTTCCTTAAATGAACCATTTCAGACATACTAGAGTACACATACACAGTACTGTCTCCATGACTTATTATTATGAATGGGAGTTGGACGGCTCCTCTGTTTTAATCAGGATTCCCACATATGGTATAGATACTCTGTCATTCCCCATATAAGGAATACCGCACTCTGCTTTATAATAGATATGAATCTGTATGAGAGGCTCCTCCATGTCGACCCGGGACACCTCTGCTCCACATTCACTTATAGCTAATCAATGCACATAGCCCCATTCTTCACACGCCGTCCGCACTGGTCAATGGGAATTATGCCATGGTTTTTAACTGTCACTGGAAATCAATGAGGGAGGAGCTGCAGTCTGCATCTACCAGTCCTCACAACGGGGCATACATCACAAACACTGCAGGGAGAGGTTGCAGGTCTAGTAGTACTCACAGAATATTCAGTTACATTTAGAGATATGATATGTGTCCATTTGCCCTTTTGTAATAGGAGTGGTTCTTGGACAAACATGAATGACTGACTGCCTTTCGTCCCAGGTCCACCACTAACTGCTGAGGGATTTATTTGACGATGGTTTTGAGACTTTTTTATCCTGTTTTCATTGGACGGTAACACAACATGCTTTCATTCTCACAAGATTTTCAGTAAAAGCCTCATTAGATTTTCCATATGTCCCTTTGCAACTTCTAACACCCGCAAAGTTAGTACAAATTTCACTTTTTTCATCTCTGTCCAATTACATCTTGTTAAAGCAAAAGCAGGACACGCAGTAGTGCTTCCTCTTTGCAAATGTAGTGTAACTGTTGACCCACTGTATTCACATGAGGGAGCTGAGAAAATAACTTATGTTCGCACTCAAGCAGGAGAGCAGACGTTCACACCAAGTACACGCTGACAAAATGGCAGCTTTACAAAGGACAAACTCTCAACATGCTATTTTGTAGCTTAGTTTTATTCGAAGTAACTTTTAATATGAAAAGTATATTTTGAAATTGTTATTTAGCTTGGCTGCATATTTTATTTGTCTGCTCTTCTGGTACGTTGTGTTGCATTAATGACATTTTTCCATAAATAAGTTAAGTTTCTTCTGTCAATACTAAGATATACACATTCAATATACACCTACTGGCTACAGAGAACCACTTGACCTACTACTACTACTACTACAAATACTAATACTATTACTAATACTACTAATACTACTACTTCTCCATATGTAATGGGTCCATCATCTGTTTGTATCTATGGGATGTTCTTGCTATGGGCTGGAATGTTCTACTACAGTATGATACTAAATATATGTATCTCCATGGAGGCGTCAACATGCCAAGTTACGGGTCAGATCTGTGGCAACGCCAGTAACAAAAAAAAATCTATGTTTGTAAGGTATTGTTTCATATAAAAGGCCCATCATGAAAAACATTCAAGTTTCATTCAGAGAAAGACAAAGCAAGAACGTTTCAGCAATGGCATCGAACATCTGAGACGAGCAGGAAACAAAGCAGAAAATTTACACTGTGCGCCGTATTATAATCAACAACCAACTACATGGATTAAAAAATAACGAAATATATAAAATATAAAATAAAAGATCAACTTAAATAAAACCTAAGCTTACTTCTGTTTGCAAAGACGCCCTCACCCTCACCACACCGTGAGGAGCACTACACTTGGAGCTATAGCAACATTGTGAGTGGAAAACCAATAGAGATGTAATATAGGAAGCTGCAGTAGACCACACAGCAATCAGTCCAGTCACAGCCCATTGGCAAAAGGTGAGGAGGGCATCTGTGTTGGCCAAATGAAGACTTCCAAACAGGAAATAGTCAATATCATTGTAATACACAGGGGAGCTCTCCGTGAACCAAGGCATGGATATGGCTATTCTGAAGCTATTTGTGCTTAGCAGAGGATTGCAAACTTGAAATTGTACTTTGAATCAGTGTGTCTTTTGCATTTGTAAATTCATGTGGAGATGTTTTGAAAATAGTCATATTTCATGGGAGAGTGCTTATCTCCAGGCCATCTTGTCCCAGAGTGGTAAAAGTATATTTTGTAAAAAGTCTTTCCCATTGTGTTTCATTGCATTCTTTGAAGAAAGTCTGTCAAAAAAAATTGCTAAATTAAAAAAAAAAAAACGACTAAAAAGAGGAAAAATATGTAGAAAATCCCAGATTATAGGATAAGTTACATTTTAACATTTACAATATTATTATGTATAAATAACAATATTTATTTTGCATGTCCCAAAATGTTTAAGTCAATTCTATTAAACCAAAAGACAATATTTTTAAAGGTCCTATATTACGCAAAAAAGTTGTGTTTTGTTTCATTTACACATGTTTGAGTTTGATCCTTTATTATTACATCTCCAAAGCTCAAAATGTTGTTCCACCTTGTGATGTCATGCAATAGTTTTCAAGTTAACAGCTACTTTTACATTTTGCTTAGCAGAGACGGGCAATTTCAGCACAGAAAACTTAGTCAAAATTTAGTTTCCACTGAACTTTTTCAAATATTTACGATGTCAGGTGCATAAATCTATGGTTGACATTTATATTAAGCATGTTTAGTGTTTTTTATGTACATGAATTAGCTACAACCTTAAAAAATGTCATGTGGTGCGACCAATAATCTTAAAATTGTTCTATTTTCTAAAACATGGTTTCGATGTTAATCTAAATTCTGAGTCATATGAACATGATACTGTTATTTAAAAACATGAAAACATGAGATTTGAAAAAATGGACACGCTCTGACAATATTTGTTTGAATATTATGGGGAAATATCGATTCAAGAAAGCTGAAATTTTATGTGGAACTACAAAACACTTCAAAAAATAATCTGATTCATTTTAAAGAAGTTTAAAAATCAGCAGTTAAGGCGGTGAACGGTCGCACCACATGACATTTTAACACATTAAGTACAAAAAACACACAGAATAACTAATGATTTCTGAAAAAAAATATGCGTTTCCTTTGAGGTCAGAGATACTACAAGTATGTGGGGAATTATTATGAAATTTGGACCTTTTTAACTGGAGAAATTGTGATTGGACAGATGTTATTGACCCATATACAAAAATATTTATGGCGCATTGTCCAAGTAGAGTCATTTTTGTGGTTATATGTCACATTTATTCAAACAGAAACTTGGAACAACTCAGTTCTTGGCAAATACTGAAAAAATACAATAACCAAATTCAATAAAACTTCTACTTACTTACTTGTACTGTTCTCTTGTTCGAAAAAGTAGAAGGGGGTACAGTCGTGTGATTAAAATGATTTTTCACTGGGCACCGTCATTTGTAAGGAAGTTTCAGTCTTTGTTGAAAACTTTTCTAAAAGAACAGAGTGTTACAAAATGTTCTGTTTAAGCCCTCTGATCCAACACTTTATAATTGGCTCACATCTCCTGCTAATGCCACAAGCAGCTCCATGTTTTCACTTGGCCTCCAGAGGGCACTTCAGCCTTATGTAAAGCACAAGAATTCAGAATAGTGTGCAGTGGTGTTAATTAAATACATACATAGATAGTTACTTTATTTTTATTATTTTGAAAAAGACAAAATATTGATAGATTCATACCTTAAAGTGTCCATATCTAACTATTTTCATTATCATTGCAAACATGCCAGGAGATTTGTGAGATGAGTACTTCTCTCAAACAGGAAACACTCATTTCCACCTTGTGATGTCATGTGGTGATACAGGAAGTGCTCCACTGTGTTTTTAAACTCCTTACATCTTCACTAGAATCATTTGGATCATTATAACCATGGGATTGCCAGTCTCTTCTTCTGAACTAAAGGTAAAGGCTGATAGTACCTCAGAGGGACGGTCCAGAATTTTGGACATAGGGCGTCATTTCCACGTGAGCCAGAGTGTTGTAGACATGTGGAGTCACTTTTTAAATATTCCATCCAGTCCTTGTATTTGCAGAGGTCGCTAATGCTAGGCTAGTGCATGTCAATGGGCATAGTTAGCCTGACGCTAAAAACTGTTTTAAACACTCCACAACGCACCCAAAGCAAAACAATTATTACAGCAGAGTGTCGATGTAAATGTCTGTGTTGATAGAATAAGTAAATAGAAGAAGTAAAATCAACCTTAAATGTCTGTGTTAATTTTAGAAGTAAAATCAACCTTGCGACGCATAAATTATCACATGATGCGGGACTATTTTCTCAACAGCACCAGTGATATTAGTCCGCCGTTATCAGGAAGTACAACTCGCTGCTGTTGCTCAGACATAAATCCTTTAGCGCACGATTGGTTTTACTTCTAAAATTATTCTATCAACACAGAGATTCACATCGACACTCTGATGTAATAACTGTTTTGCCTTGGCTGCTTTGTGGAGTGTTTAAGACTGTTTTTAGCGTCAGGCTAACTATGCCCATTGACATGCACTAGCCTAGCACCAGCGACCTCTGCAAATACAAGGACTGGATGGAATGTCTTAAAAACTGTTTCCACACTTCTACAACACTCTGACTCACTAGAAAATGTCGCCCTATGTCCAAACTTCCAGACTGTCCCATTAAGACTTAAGAAGTTTACTCAAAAGAACTGCTGTACTGAGCTCATCGATACTGTTTTATTATTACTATTGATTTTTTTTCTCTGTGCTATCTGAGTTGTTGCTTGGTGTTTGCTGACAACTGTATTCTTTGCATCGTCATTTATTAATAGTTAGGCATTCATAAGTGATTTTTACTTCAGCCTAACCCCCTTTTCCATTGTTTTATGTGAAATGTTTGTAACTATTAAATGCATGATTAAGTACATGACTGAAGAAACTAAACTACTATTAATAACAATCTCAACTTAATTTACCATCTACTTAAAGGCAAAACACACACAAAACTTTTTTATTTATTCAAACATGTACATAAATTCAGGTGTTAAGGGGTTTTAACTCGAAATCTACCACTACTTGACATCACAAGGTGGAACAGAAGGTTGGAGTTGTAGAGGACTAATAATGCAGGATTACTAAATATTTGCTCTGCCTGGAATGTTCCACAGTATGATATTAAACAGCAAAGCCTCATATTTATTCATTTACAGGTGGTTTTATTAAAAATATCTAGAAAAACAGGTGCCTCTCCACAGATCTGAGACATAACTTCACTCTTTTTTGGTGAAGATTGAAAAGTTTAATGCCAGACAAAGCAATAACATCTCCATGGAGAAAAGCGTTTGACGGACCTTCCAATTTCTTTTTTTTTTTTTTGTCTGGGAGTGGCTGTTTACACGCACACCAAAATCAGTTTGATGCGAGTTGATTTCTTTCTGATTTGACAAGGAAAATTATGCAAAAAAGGCAAACTAATACGGCAAAAAGAAGACTGAACAAAACCCATTGTCCTTTTTCTTTCAAATACAACTTCAAAAAAATCCAATGATTAACTGATTCTTGTAACCAGGAGTTTTGGGTGACCAGATTTCATGTAAACACACAAGAAAAATCACATTGTAGTTACTTTTACTATCTTTTTTACATATAGTAGGAGTTCTAGTGCCTGTAGCAGCACTTTTGGGTACTTCCATGTCTGATTAGAAGTATTCCTAACAAGTACTATGTGAAAATGTAATAATATCGGGTGGATTGTAGGATGTGAGTTCGGTCTATGCAAATTAAAACACATAAAGTTTATTAATAATGAAATTTGAGCCAATCCTCTTTTGATCAGTCCTAACCTTTGAGAGAAAATATGAGTGAGTGTTAGCAGCAGTGTGGGCGTCTGTGGGAGGAGGTGCACCCAAAAGGCCAAAATACACTGAAGTCAAATTGAAATTAAAATGTAGCGCTTTGATCCAGATCTATTTTGGCCTCGAGAGCGGTTTCCAGCGCACGTTTAGTTTGAGGTTATTGGGTTCTTTGTTTTCTCTGTTTCATATTCATTTGGACACGGCGTACAAAACGTCAATTTCAAGTTTTTCGAGTGTTTTAAATGCATAAGGCGCAATAATGATAGAATATATAGAAATACTTTGAAGCTGATGTTGTCAACACTCCCTGGGGGTGCTAACGGTGTGATGCTAGCTGTGGCACTGCTCTGTATGAAGATCTGTTAGACTTTAATCTGATCTTTAGTTTAAAAAAATCAGTTTTTTCAGTCTTTTTTCTAGAAAATCAAACTCGTACACGCTCATGTTGATCAAAGACTCCTGAAAATAGGTTGTTTAAATCAATTTTCTTTATTTGCATTGTGTCACCATGGTAACACCTGAACATTCTGCCAATAGAGATGTCTGTAAAACTAAAAAGTATCCAAAGGTACAGTAACTTCCTGGAGGTTGCACATCACCTGGATGATTCCACAGAAACAGAAAGTAAAACCATATTTTAGGACATTCTCCAAGGAGATTGATAAATTCGTGCTATATGGTGGATTAGAGCCAAAAGAACAAGCACAAGGGGACTTTCCTCCAGTTAAGAGTCAGGTTTGTGGAGATGCAAGCCTCCCCACGGGTTTTTCAGTGCAATAAAAGCATCAATAAAAAATGTTAAATATTGTGGCTTTAAGCTTTCCATAGACACAACAATAAAATGCATATATTCATTCAAGCCATTAGCAGGCATTATGAAAGTGAAATTATACAGCAATTTTGAAGTCAATTAAGAACCCTTTTCCACATTTCATTCATATGATAAAGCACTGGCAAAACAATATATGAATGTATTATTTGAGCTTCTTTTTGTGCTTGGCATCATCTGCTGCTACACATGGAAATCTCTGTTTTGCCAGTGTCCTACATCCTTTTTCAGAATCTCCATTGACATCTGCCACTGTTCTGCTTTTATGTTGTTTTTTATTTGTTTACCTCCTCAGCTCTGGTACGACTATTTCGGCCGCTCCCCTTCACCCTCTCCCCTCTCCTTTCCCACCGTCTCCATTTGTCCTGCCTCTGCTCTGGACCATAAAACCACCAAGCCTTTCTCCGTGGGACGGGGGGTCAGACGGTGCCCTGTAGGTCGGTGACTAATGATGTGAAAAAACACAGCTTTCCGTCACGACATCATTGACTTCAAATGGAGAGGAGATACCACCCTCACAGCCAGAGCTCGGACCCAAATGAGCCATGTGCGAGTGGACTTAAATACGGTGGTTTTGTTTAACTGTGAAGAGACAGACAGAACGGTCACACAAGCCTGGTTTTCTTAATGAGAAAATGAGTTAGATTTTTGAAGAAGTGGTGAGATCATAAATTACCAGTGGGTATTAGAAAGTTAGGAAAGAAAGTTTTGAATGTTCACCTCAAAATTCAGTTCATTGCTTCAACTTTTGTGTCCTATATTACACTAAATTGACAGTTGTGAGCTTTAAGTCGTGTCGTAAACTCATCAAAACTCGAGAAATCCTTTAGTATTCGTCTATTTGCACCTCCAGAGCGCACATTATGATGTCATCAAGTGGTAGTTTTCAAGTTAACGGCCACGTTTTACCTTTGTTCAGTACAGATTGACAAAACGAGGCTTGAAATTATCCAAACGATTCTAGTGAAAGTTTATGGAGTTTAAAAAGACAGCGGACCACTTCTTTTTGTATTGGATTTTGCAGCACCATAAAGCAACTACCCACTTAAATCTTATTGCATAATGTAGCGCCCTGTTTTGCGGGACAGATACTAGAAAAGAAATTCCTGTAGGTTAATGCATCGTCACAAGATCTGGGAACCTTATTGGTATTATTAAAGGTGCATGATTTAACCTTTGAATTAATGTTATTAATTAGACTTAGACTTATGCTACGTTTATATGATGCTAGTCTTAACAGAAGTGCAAAAGTGGTGTTGCATCTTCACTTTTATTTACTTTCATTTGTTGCAGGAGGAAATCTGCGCGCATACAGTGACGCAAAAGGCAGCTAGGTGGCGCTGTGATACACTATTGTACTGTATATATAAATGAGTACGCAACGTGAGCAGATCTGACCAGAGTTTTTACGGTGGAACGGATTCGGCTTTTCCACTCTGGAGGGTGGGTTCAGATGTTTGTATTTCGTCACCTTCCTAAAATAATCGCCTAAGTCATTTTTGCCTAAGTTTTCCTTAGGCAAAAAAAGCCATAATTTCAATTTTGAGGGCAGTTTTTTGTGTTTCCTGAAAAACCTGAAAAAATGACTTGTGTGATTATTTTAGGAAAGTGTCGATTTTTAAGCCACCAAAACGCCATCACCATCTAAACGAAAGGCACTTCCCATAAAATATTTAGTAGTTTTTTTTCTCCTCGTGTAAACAGACCCTTAGACAAACTTTATTGATTCGCAAGGAAAATTATTTTAACACAGTAGTAGTATTATAACAAAGAGTAAAAAGATAAATCATAATAATAAATTCTGAATAAGTAGCAAGAACGATAGCAAAAGACAGGTGTCAAATAAGGCATAATTATTATTTGAATGTATATGTACAAGTCAAAATAATAAAAAAAAAAAATCAAAATTATAATAATAAAATATAAAATCACAGTTACACTTGATTTTTGCATAAAATGTTACACAGTAAGAAATTATGATGCGAATAAGTGTTTTATTAAATTATTTGTGAGCAATAAAAACAGCTGTAATTTAATTAATGCCAAATAAGTAGTAGCCAAAACAACTTAATGAAACAGAAAAGTTGCAGTGCTCCTTTAAATAATATTTTATAGTATTGCATTGTTAAGTGCGACTGAATTCTTGCGATTCAGACACAGAGAGAGAGTATCATTATAGGTGTATTTTTTTTTACAATTTTGCCTTTATTTTAACATTTCGAGCAAGCAAACACATTACCTTCCATTCTCTGATCTGTACATAACTGCACCAACAAGGCTCACTTACCGGATCCATGCCTTCCCCTTTAATCATTACATTCGTTCTGTATTTGATATAAAAATGATTTATCGCGTACACCCCACTGGGCCATAAACAATAAATTAACTTGATAGAAGAAAATATGCCTTCTCATGTATGCGCAGAGGTAAATATATGCACAAATAGTCCTGCATTACCATAGAGAGCCAAGCCTCCGTGCATACAGACTACCCTTTTAGAGCAATCATTACATCTCCACCGGCTCGTATAGAACAATAAGAGAAGATGCATGCTAATATGTTGCAGATGGAGGTGCTAAAGAGGCAAAGACCCACTGCATGCTTGGGGCCTTATGTCAAATATACGGCTTTCAACGGCAGAGCAGTAACAGGTGAATTGAACAGTATTGATCAGCTAGTTAGCCTGGTCAATGGTCAGGCACAAGGGCAACACACAACGAGGATTTGGAGCTAACAACCTGAAGCTAAATGTTAAATCACTGGTTTGAAGTCTATATTTAGTGTAGATGAGGTCAGGGGAAAGGTTTTTCATGTGAAATTAATAACCAAACAACTGCAACAACTAGAAACAAGTGCTTGCCAAAGGTTCCTAGGAAGATCCTGCATAAGCATTAACCAGCACTGGAGGAATACAACCACCAACTCGGCTTATATCTTTTTTTGCAAACATTATCTTTATTGTTTTTTCTTTTTATAATGAAATCAAACAAGTACACATGTACAAATTGGGGACAATAATTTATGCTTGTTCATCAAAAACAAATGCAGTGGTTACAATTTATATATTCAGTATAGCAGAGAGTCAAAAATGGTTTTAAACATTTTCCATGAACTTTGTCAAATCTGTCATAGCTTTATATTTTATGAAGGGATCCCACATTTTTTGAGGTCTTTTGTTTTTTCCAAGGGCTTTTGGGTTGTGGATAATTCAGACAACCACCTTCCTATACTTGGCTTATTAGTATCTTTCCAACATATTGCGATCAATCTTTTAGCCAACAGTATACATAAGTCAATAAATATTTGTTGAGTTTTTTTAATCCTCAAAGTATTTGAATAGACACCAAAAATAAAC
This sequence comes from Scartelaos histophorus, assembly GCA_000787155.1. Taxonomy (NCBI): domain Eukaryota; kingdom Metazoa; phylum Chordata; class Actinopteri; order Gobiiformes; family Gobiidae; genus Scartelaos; species Scartelaos histophorus. The sequence goes on along the minus strand of JACN01001292.1, from coordinate 6,167 downwards.
AGGCGTGGAGTCAGTGGGATCTGAATACGCAATATGTTTTGAATATGTTGTTTTACTTCTTGCCAGAATAACTGTATTTCTGTATACTGCCACACACAATGGACACCTTACATTTACTGCATGTGTCAGGTATTGCACTGTCATATTTATTTTGTTTTTCTGGAGTATACTGGAGCAGCTTCAAACGTGTATTAGTGGTTCTGGTCTGTGCTTTTGTACATGCCTCCTGCCATTCTTCTAACTCGGGTTATATCTTGATCCAAACTGTTTGTGGCATATGTGTGACAGCGTTAAGAGGTTATAGGTCCTACATTACATAAACTGAATCCTAAAGCTTACATTTTTGTTACCTCCTCAGGTTTGTGCATTAAACATGTGTGAATGAAACAAAACTCCAGATATGTGATGAGGAAACATTATAATTTAGATGAGAAAATGGTGTAATATGGGTCTTTTCAAGTATAAATAATATATTAAATTGCACATGTAATGAACGCGATAATTGGTACAAAAACCTAATGTATCTCTGGTCACTAATGATCTCCTTTGAACTCTGCAGTGTATTTTTGCTCCATTAAACCCGGTCTGGAATAAACAGTTGGAAATAGTGAGATAAACCACTGTCAGACCAGATACTACGAGCTCCAACAGGATATTTAACTTAACTTGTATAATTTGCAGGAAACTAACTCTATAACAAGACAAAACCAGGACTCATATGAACTGAATTATCTTTATATACTTACTTAATCTTAAAGCTACATCTGTATTAGATTAGGCCCCTGTTGTATTATCACATAAGACCAATAGATGCTTAACGTTAATATCAAAATAAAAAAAACAAAAACTTTTAACTCTGCTTCTCTATTTGCCTCCCATAAAAGGTGCAACTTTTCTGGACAAGGGTTATGTTATTGTTAAATATGGCTTTTATGCTAAAATAAATACCTTAAAAACAGCTATTTTCACTGTAAAAGGGCTTGCCTGTCCACAGATCTGACCTGTAACTTGTCCTGGTGGCATCTCTTGCTTTAACCAGTGGATAATATTAATCAACAATCACATCTTTTTGGAAACAAGCTGCAGAATTGTTCTATTGGCTATAAATAAGTGAATAAAGCAGCGTAATTATGACGTACGACGCTTTTGCGCACTGTAAACTATTAGTATCTGACAAATTAAAAACTTAACGTGATTTCTGGCTTATAAAATATTTAGTAAGGTAGGAGGACAGGTTAGTGGCAGTGATAAATAAAGTGGAATCTTGTTATAAGGGCGTGGCACTGCGTACGTTCTCAGGGGGGCGACGGGCTGATAAAGACACAGGCTGCAGAGTGGGGGGAGGAAACCGCTGAATGAATGGCTGACGTGAGATTAATGAGCACCGGGGGACATCGGCGGGTTAGCCAAGACAAATGCCCTCTCCGCCATCGCACAACAAAGAAACACCCAACCAAGAAGATGATCGTGGTAAGTTAAAGTACATTCGACTCTCAACTTTGATTAGCCACGAAAAACAGTGGGGCTATATTGGAAAAGTTTACTTCTGTGCGTCAAAAACATACTTGTAGTTGCGTTTTCTTTCTTTACAACATGTTTTAGTAATCCTGTTTTCTTTGTCTCCTCTTAAAAGCTCAAAACGCTCTGTTCCACCCTGTGCTGTCAAGAAGCAGTAGTTTTCAAGTTAACGTCGACCTTTTTACCTTTTGTTTAGTAGAGACGGCAACCGGCTGGCTCTAGTGTAACGGTGCTGAGCGGTTTGAGAGCGGTTTATTCATTTCTCACACGAGATTCGTTCTGACATAAAAAGGACGAGGGCGACGTGATTTGAAAAATGATGTCTTTATTTAATATTCTAGACATTTAAACGTTTGGAACCATGAATGTCGTGCGGATTAATACTTAAAGATAGTAAAAGTGTGTGTGTTAATTGGGGGTAAAGTGACTTGTATTGTCTAACCTTGCATTGCACTTCCAACCTGATCAAATTTTGCACTTCATTTCAAAACCTTAGCTATTGTCTTACAACATTCAAATAATGTTGCACAAAGAATAAAATAGCCAAAGAATAAACAAACTAAAGAATAAAGTGCAAGAAGGTGAAGGGCTCTTGTGCCTCGGGTCACAAACAATAAAAGAGAAGATGTTTTTCTGATAAAGACGTGTTTAAAAACTACAGAAAGAGAAAATATATTCAAGAGGTTTCAGTTTTTTCAATATTTTAAAAAAGCATTTCTCTTTTAATAGATATGTTTTGTTAAGGTAAGGCAGATTTTATTGGTATTATATTAACACAGACAAAACTGAGCGTAATAAAGCGCTGCTAAACCACTTTCTCCCATTGTAAACCTCATTCTAATTGTGTTTTTGTAGTTTTTTTGTCATTCCAGAGGTGTCATGGCTGAACTGGTGCCTGGTCGGCTTGGTTCTTCTTCTCTTCTTCAGGCAGACGTATGACCGCCTCTACCTGGACGTCTTTGTATCAGTGTAAAAAAGAACTGAAAGAACTCAAATTATTATTATTATTATTATTCATTTTATTATTGCACAAAGTGGACGAAACAAGGGACTTTGGGAATTGTACATGTGCATATGAAGCGTTCGTGTTTTTTGTCTTAAATCTGTTTGTATGGAGTTAAGTGGAGTTTTAAGGTCCTGTATGACGCTATTTTCTGATTTGTTATAATGTTTCGTCGTCGCAAACACGCCTGGAGTTGCGTTTTCGCCGTATATTACCACATGACATCACGTGGTAATACAGGAAGTGCTCCGTTTTCCTTTAAAACTCCAGTAGAGCGTTATTGACCACCACCCCAAGTATACAATGGTAATTTAGATGTTGAGGGGCGTCCTACATGGGGCTCGTAGCGTCACCAACTCCTCGCAGTAACTTTGAATTCAACACAACAGATATTCTTAAGAAACGAGCCGAAAAATCGCTCTAAGCCAAATGGCGCAAAGGCGGTGCATTCACGGACACACCGCGGTAGGACATTTACATTTTGACCCGGTTAAACTAGTGAAGGTCTATGGAGTATTACCATAAATGCCGCCACTCCGACATTGACTTCTAATTGTTGGAGTGGCGCTATTTCCATTTTTTATTAAACGTCCCTGCACTCCAATTTTTTTTTTTTTTTCCTTGATCGCAGTTTTGGCACTTTAGGATTTTTTTTTTTTTTTCCAACATTCCACCATTCAGACATACAAGGTAATTATTAAAATATGAACCCTCACATCCACTCACACAAAGACACGGTGATTCTACAAAAAAGTGATGCTTCAAAAACATAAAAAATGTGGGAATGGCGGCATTACGGGAACGGGAGTGTGTCTGAGCGACGCTATGTCGGAATAACGGAAACTGAGTGTAATCTGTTTGAGAGAAGCCTAAAAATGCAAGATTTGTGTGTTAAACGTGTGCGAATGAAACAAAACGCAACTCCGAGTCAACATCGATCAGAAAATAACGTGATATAAAGTGGATTGGCCGAGTTCCATTTGCAATCTCGCAATAAAAGAAAAGCATAACCAACTAGATAATAATAAGTTATCTTAAATTTGGCACTAGCAGTCGAAACTTTAACAAACAACACCCACTGATGTTTGTGAATGAAGATAAAAGTCAGGTAAAATTGGTTAACAAAGAAAACAAGATGACAGCGTTATGAGTTAGATCTAAATTGAGCGCTAATAGTCCCAACTTTGACGGCAAACACAAATAATGAAAGTATAGTGAGCGATTGTAAAGAGAAGCGAGTTAGCAAACAAAGATTTATAACCAACAAGATAATAATGTTATAAGTTTGCTTAAATTTTAGCGCTAACTCTTTCAACTTTGACAATAATCACAAACATCAGCCTGATTGATTGTGAACGAGAGTATAGTGAGCGATTATAAAGTGAGTTAGCAAAGACAAATGTGCTTTCCTCAGTTGCGCAAGAAAGGCCGATAATACAAGGTAATAACGTTAAAAGTTAGCTTAAAATTTAGCACTAACGCTCTCGATTGACAATAGACACAAACAACAGCCTGATTGATTGAGCGAATGAAAGTAAAGTAGGCTGACCGGAATTTTAAAATAGAAAACTTTCACATCGCTGTTTTTTTGGGGGGGTTGGTGATAATAAAATTGAGAAACGAGCGTAATTAAAGAAAATTGTTATGCAGAGACCATTCATGACTAACATGTCAGTCAGTATAGTCACATTTTCTTTGTGTTTAAGTCGTTTTTTGTTTTTTTTTTATGTTTATTTATCAGGGTTTGTTTTTTTGTTTTTTTTTAATTTTAAGAAAAAGGTACATACAAGATGAATACATATGCATATACCCACAAAAAAAAAGAAAATAGAAAAAGAAAAAAATAAATAAGTAAATAATAATGTGTTTAAGTCGTTTTTAAGCAGCTTTTCGATATTTTACCTAAACAAATTATAATGTATGCCGCTCTTTACCATTGGCAGACATCAGATTCGTGAAAAATTGGGGCATTTTGGACATTTTTTTGTATAAAACTGGACAAATCTGTGGTTTTGGATAAATCTGATGGGACAAGGGATGTAATTTAATGTAAAGTGACTATATAAATGCCCTATTGGTGGTTACATAACAAAGAAAAACTAATGCTGCATTCACGGGGTCTTCAGGAACTCAGAAAACATCTCGACTTCCACCTTATATCACCTGCTGCATGGAGACGAATGAAAATAAGCTGATTTGTTAATGCACATGAAACAACTGAAGCTCTTAAACTTTAAATTTAGAGATTTACTGTTTGTTCATATCATAAGAGCGACACATTAGCTCAGTTTAATTAGCATAAATACTCGCGTAACGTCATCACGAGGGCTAAAGTAAAACACACTTTTGTCGGATAGAACGAGCAGACTCAGCGACATCAAAAGTTAAGTTAAATTTTTAGCGTTAATGGTCTCGACATTGACAATAGCCACAAAGAAGAGCGTGACGGATTGTGAATGCATGAGGGTCGGGCTACAGCGGTGAATGATTGTAAAGTGAAGTGTCAGCATTGTGAGGGCTAAAAGGACGGACACGGAGGCACAGATGGATGGGACCGGCGTCAAGGCGTTTAAATAATGTCTCCCAGGTCTGTAGTTCAATTCCTTTTTCAGAATTAAACACCCATCTATCACCCCGCCGTGGCTCGTTAGGGGAGAAGCTCTAACCAATCCCAATACGACCATTTACATTTGAACAAAGATGGAGGAGGGATTTTAATCTTTTCGTGTTCCTGTCTGTCACTCTGTTACTGCCGCAGCCTTCTTCCCCTGTGTATTTTTAAAGCTGCACTCAAATGTTCACGAGCAAAACACTTTCCATAAACTGAGCGTTCTTAACAATAAAAAACAAGGATCAAATATACTTAAATTCTACATGTGTCCAGTTGTAATAATACATTTCACTGAGACTAAATGACAAAAAGAAGGTTATTTCGGTGCAGTACCCTAAATATAAACGTAATTTTCCAATTTTTTGTGAACAATATAACGTAAAACAACATATTTATGCAGACACACATTAAAATTTGGACTTAACTGGGTCTAAACCAGTAACATTTGAGTTTATCCCACGATCAAACCAGGATTAAGTGTGAAAGCGTAGACTATAACATGTGATTTGATTAAGGGTGAAAAGGTTCAGTGAATTTAGCAGCAGGGACATTTAAGTGGGGCCACGAATTTCAAAACTGACTTCATAAACTAAAGAGACTTTTAATAGAAGAGCTTTTAACTGTGTTCTATAATCCACTCAAAGTTGTGTTTAGAGGGATTGATGAATCTTTGAGACGTCTTTTTTACCGTAAGAGCGAGCAAATATCGGCGCCGCTCTTTTCAACAGGAACTAGTATTAGGGACAAAGGAGATATTTCATGCTAAATCGACTTTTATGAGCTTTTTACCATTTTATTAATGTTTCCTCTTCTCCTTTACACACTGAAAGTTGTATTTAAAGTTTTCATGTTTGAGAAATCTTTTTAAAACTTTTTATCATTAAGGACTGCATTTATCAGAGGTCAATGTAGAAGATAAGATAAATATGAAAAATAATAGTTTTTTCTAATGTTGGGCATAGATTTATTTATTTATTTATTTTAATCTAGAGTAATCTTGTGGAAATTAAAAAATTAATCTAGATTAACGCTGAT
>JACN01071196.1:0-13652 GCA_000787155.1 Scartelaos histophorus | reverse complement strand
GTGCGGGATTTCTCTTTTTGTTCAAGATTTAGCTAGAGAATAACTTTGATTGTGGTTTTAGGGTGACTATTTTACATCTGTCCAGGGACTACAGGTGACAAATGGCTTTCTTGGCTAATTCTGGCGCGTTTATAGAAATGTTGATTACTGAACACACACAGAAAGAAAGAAAAAGAAAGGCACTTGTTCAAAGGCCTGTCTATTGTTTCCAAAGGAATGCGACACAGATGAAGCTAATTTGCCTGGAGGCTACTGTTTGACAAAATTAGACGTGGAATGTGCCCTAGAGGAAAGGCCGCTTTACAAATTTACTTTGACTTTGAACTTTGACCTGTTCTTGTAAACAGACTGTTGCCATGTGTTGTGTTTTAAACCTGCCATAACCTGTTACCAAACAGGCCTACTAATGTACAAGTGAAACTGAAGGTGGGTTTGCCCTTAATCATACAAACTGAATGTTGGCCTGTCTGTCTATAAAATGCTTTGACTTGTTTTCAACACATTCTTGGGTTTCAGTCTTTTTCATGCAGAGTTTTGTTATCGAGAGTGAACATGATTTATAAGGCAGTAGCCAGGCCTATTTTATTTTTAAACCTTGTTAATTAACCTTCAGTGTCTAGCCAACAGTTAAAGTGAAAATATGTTAATATCTTGTGACTGAAACAGCTGAAATATATCAAATACTGCTCATATCACTCAATGGCTATGCATACGTACTTCGCCTTCCAACAGACCAACAATTAAACAAGATCTGTCTTAAGGTGTAAGTTCATGTCATTGTCCGTTTGGTACCCAGGCCAATTTTTCTTTTAGCCCATTTGAGTGTTAATCGTGTGTTAAATCCCATGTAGCGCCAAGTAGTGAATTGAATATACCTCAGAGTCTGACTATTTCACAGAGTTTATTCTTGGAAATCCTTACCCCATGATCGTCATCAAGTTTGGTCTTTGATCTGATGACCTCTACTTTGTTTTCTCATATTTATTAACAATTTTCATACTTATTTTTTACAATTTTCAGATTTCAAATCTCAAAAATGAGTCCCAAGTATGGTTGCTATAGCAACTTCAGGTTTTCCATAGAAGTATCTGAGCATTTGGAAAATCTGCCAAATCTGGAAGGGTTCCAGATCGGCGGGCTACTTTAGCATTAGCAAACATCCTTATCGTGACCTGCAAAGTAGCTAACACCGTCACAATGCAGACACTGATTCCACAAATTCAATTTTTTTTCTATCCAAAAGTTTGACACAATTTTACACACAGGAATTATACTTTTTTTTTAATACTATAAACATTATTTAAACAAACTAAAGGTGTTTTCTTCCATTTTTATGTGTTAAATAATAGTTTCTGTGCACATCAGAGGGGTTCTGGTTAGTGTACAAGATGGTTGCTAAAGCAGAATTCCAGCCTAATGTCTTGATTTTCCACCAGGAAGTAAAAATGTAAAAAAGCCCTAAAAAGGGCCAGACTAAGAAATTAAGTCATTACTACTACTACATCTTTAAATATTTATATTTTCCCTGTAATGATTTTTTGAGGAAACATTTTCCTATGGAGACCAATAACTGCACATTATGTAACAGTGACATTGAAACCTGTGAACATATTGTATATTATTTTATTGTAGCTGAATGAGAACATTTTGGGACTCATTCCAGATGTGGATGGTAGAATATGATGCAGATTTATCTCATGTCACCTATAAGGACATTAAATATAGAGTCATTCTGTGAGACAACAAAAAGGAACTTTTCTATAATTGTTTATTACTAGCCAAAAAGTGTATTCAGAAATGCAAATTCTCAAATACAAAACCCTTGTTCCAAATTTATCTTTATGATCTTTTGCAATTTAAGAGAGTCTTGTGCCATATTAAATCTAAACAAGCTGTTGTAATTAATCGTTTTATGCAGTCAGATGTATAAGGCCTCTTGCAATGTATTTGTTTATTTAATTATTGTATAAACTCAGACACAAATGTGCACTTTTGGCATTGTTGAACAATGCATTTTGTATTATCAGTACAATTTTGCATAATATCCTGTCATTGCTTTGCATAAATTTAACATTTCTCATTTTTCACAAATGAGCCCAAAGTATGACAATGCATTTTGTATTATCAGTACAATTTTGCATAATATCCTGTCATTGCTTTGCATAAATTTAACTATAACTATAACTAACTATGTTACTATAGCAACTTCAACTGTTGCACAAATGTACCTGGGCATTCGCGGTTGGAAAACTTTACTTAAACTTACAACTTCAGACAGATCCCGTTTAACTGTTGAACTGTTGGTAGGCTTTGTCAGTGGCTGATTTGGAACCCAGTCCATTTTTAAACTCTTTTATTCATTTAACTCTTTTAAGTGTTAATTATGTGTTACATCTAATGTAGTTTAGTTTAAATTAAACATATTTTTGCACAATTTGACCAAGTAATTTTCAATAAAACAGTACGAGTAAAGAGTATGAGTAAGAGTACATTTTGAGTCACAAAAACTAATCCCAAGTATGGTCACAATAGCAACTTCAACACCGCTCTATCTGGATCATTCACGGCTGGAAAAACTGCACAGGGTTCCAAATCAGTCAATGACAGGCTCCGTAAGCATTAACAAACATCCTCAGCTTGACCTGCAAAGGAGTTAATGCCTACCTTCCACAGCACTGACGTCGATTCCACAAATTACCTTTATTTTGTGAAGAAAACTTTTAAAATATGTATGAAATGACAGGATAGGGTTAGGGTTAGTCTTGCTGGAGAGACTTCTGTCCAAAAATTCACAAGTTACCTGCAAGAAACCCTTTTTTATAAATATTATAAACATCATTTCAATGTTCTTCTTTTTTTTTTTTTTATTTTATTTGAAGTTGTGTTTACATTAGAAGAGTTTTGGTTGGTGAAAGACTGTGCCAAATCAGTCCACCTGCCACCATGTTGATTCCACACATTCTCTGCGTGGTTTTGGTTGTCCGACTGCCTCACCCATAAATTATAGCTCGTTATCATATCTTTTGGCTTTAATTAGTACTTTGCAATCTCCGAATGGACGAAATACACGTGGAACACATCATAAATCATATTAGCACATCATTGTTGGTAAGTCTATTTTAGTCCCGCAGCAGTCGGTATTCCACGCACGCTTTGTACCCATTCCCCGGTCACATATCAATTACGTTAGCTCAGTCACCTTTGCTAACGCTAGTATGCTAACGTTAGCCACACCTGCTGCACACTGCATCTTTGGCGTGTCCCCTCTGTCCTTCTCTGTCCGCCGTTGTTTTGTCCATGTCCGCATATTCGGAATTGCGCGGCCATTTCGGAAATTTCACATATGCTGCTGTCAGTGCTTGTTTAAAGAGGGAATATTTGACTTCTACGGGGTATTAACTGCTAACACGTGACATATTTGGATCACTATGTTATCTTTTACTGCTTTGAAAATGCTGTATTAGCCAAAAACAATGTATTAAAATGGTTTTCGAGAAATGTGCTTTTCTGTTGATGTTATATGTGTATAATTATTCCTTCTCTCTCCTTCAAACTCGAAACAAAAATAAATCAATTTTATAAGTTTCACTTTTGATTAGTGTAACCAGACATCCCTATTTACCCGGGGCAGTCCCAGGTTTGAGATCTGTGTCCCCTGTCCAGTGGATTTATCCCAAACCACTGATTTTTCCCAGTTTTATACAAGAAATGTCTTAATGTCTCCTTATTTTTTACCAATTTGATCTAAACCAGGTCTAAATGAGGACTAAACTAAGACTAAACCAGGACTACATCAAGTCTAAACCAGAACTGTCGCAGTTTTTGACTAATCTGATCCTTGCCAACAGTAATAAGGAGGTTAAATTGTCATTTGTTTTGCAAAAATACAGAAATCCGTGTTTGCAAAAGACCATAAAGCAAAAAAATAGCAGCGAAAGAATTCCTCAGAATATGACTGAGACGAGAATCTACAATGTTACAAACTCTTTTCACAAATGTATTTATAGGAACCACCCCAACCCCGGTGTGTCCCCAGTTTGAATTTTGAAAATCTCCCCTTCCTTTGCTCCCGGCACTCCCCCTTCAGAGCACTATCACAACACAATTAGTCTGCAACCTGCTAATGAAACTACTGCACATTGCATAAAGTGTCTGGAAAATTATGGTGAATCGTTGTGTGGGAGCGTGGCTGATGTGGGCTTGAGGACGGATCTTTGCACAGAACCTTACCACTAACCTAGGAGACGTCGCTAAATGACTCAAACATGCATGGATGACTCTTAAACCTCGTTATAACATGGTATAACGTTAAAATAATACCCCTTTATTAACATGCAGAGGACTCCTGTAGGCTATTTGGTTTTTCTTTTCAATTTGTTCATTGTCTGTAATCTAGACACTTTAGACATGTAAATTATTTTTTTTTATGATTTTAAATGACTTGCAGCAGTCTAAAGTCATTCCTCTCTTACCTCATACATTCTGAGCGTCCTTATTATTAACAACAACTAGCATGCTAACTGACTACCTGATTATTTATCAGACAATAAAACGGTTTAAAATTAGATGCAGACAAAGCGAAGCAAACTTATTTTAACCTTAAGAGCTGCTTATACAATATACCTGTACTGGGGTAAGGCACATTTTTGCTCAAATACATGGGAAAACAAATAAGAACAGACTTTTTGAAACACTCATTTATCCTTTTTATTCAAATGAAACTAATTTTCAACACCAAATAAATTCCTTATTAATAATTCCTTATTTTATCATCCAAGATTGACTGTATACCATGGAACAGATGTACCAGTGAGGCAGAGATAATATTCATTTACATTTAATTGAGTAACTTTTTGAACAAATTGTACTGTTCACAGTAGCATACTTTAACTCCTACTTGAGGAATTTTATTGTAGAAGTGACAGTACTCTTACTTGACTAAAAGTTGTGCTTCCGTTTCCCACTGTGAACGAGTCTAAAGTCACAAAAGCTTCATGTATCAATATGAAATGATTTGTACATTTGTGTTTCTTGCAGCTCCTTCAGATATGATTTAGTTTGAAAATACAACATTTTATGACTTTCATTTTTTGTCCTTCAAATGACAAAAACTTATGAAAATATATATATAAATCAGATGTTATATCCTGACTCTTAATCTTATTTATTTTCTTGGACAATTACTTTTTTTTCTACTAATATTTTCCTCTACAAGAACTAGTTTTTCATAGCTTGTGATGTACATGTGCTCTTATTTTATTTTTGTCATTTTATCTACTGTAGTTTCCATACTCATTTTCTTTTCAATTGGTGTCCTGATATCTTTTCGAGAACCCTACTGTAGATCAATTTGAGGAGTATTTTTGGCCTACCGTCCCTGTGGGAGTTGAACCTTCATCCTTTGATCCAAACCAAACACGCTGCAGGATCTGTGTCAAGGGCGTGAGGCAGCTGCAAATGACATGTCATTAAAGGACAGTATTTGGCAGCCTTATTGTGAAGTGAAGACAGTGAAGACAGTGATCACAATGAACCACCCAAGGGCCGTGGAGCGTAAAGGTTCTGTGTTACCTAAAACCAACTCTTGTGAGATTTAAGTCATGTTATAATGTTGTTACCTCATTAAAAAAATAACTCGAACTGTTTTGTTTGAGTAACCCTTTATCATTAGACTGTCTACATCTCCTCAGCTCAAAATGCTCTGTTCCACCTTGTGATGTCATGTAGTTGTTCAACTTAACAGCTACATTTTACCTTTTGTTCAGTAAAGATTGGTTAAGGTGTATGGAGTTTAAAAACACAGTGGAGCGGAACATGACATCACAAATCAGAAAATAGCATAATATGAGTACTTTAATTCCATAAAGGAGTTCCTGAAAGCTGAAATGCTGCATATTATGATACTGGGAAAAGACATTTTTATAAATAGTTTTCTTGTTCAAGTAGATCATCATTTTACATTTTATTCACTGTAAACCACATTTTTATAGGTGCTTCTCACCATAGGATAGAGCAGACATTCATTTATGTGTTTTATTTGGAAAAATGTATAGATGTGAACATTTTTATTTCATTTTTCAAATAATTAGAACTAAGCAGAGGGATGTGGGTGGGGCTATGTGAAAATAGGAATTTTCTGAGGACTCAAGGCTTCATTACAGGACGACGTAGGAATCCTCAAACACACATGAGTTAGTCAAGTATGGCAATGATGAAGAGACACTCTTCTAACTAATAAAAGCTTTTAAAAGTTGATTTTACATAATTAGTCCGTTTTAAATTGACTAAAAGTTAAACTAAACCAATTTTTACACTTTGGCAATTTTTTAGGTTTAAAATTTTACTTCCTGATAGGAAATTATGGCTTTGATCACGGTAAGAAATTCCATAACATTCCTACAACCATGTCATACAGTGGGCCAAAGCTCCTCCAGTCAGTGTGTGTTTTTGGAGTATCCTGCTTTAAATAATTAGAACTAAGCAGAGGGATGTGGGTGGGGCTATGTGAAAATAGGAATTTTCTGAGGACTCAAGGCTTCATTACAGGACGACGTAGGAATCCTCAAACACACATGAGTTAGTCAAGTATGGCAATGATGAAGAGACACTCTTCTAACTAATAAAAGCTCTTTCAAGTTGATTTTACATAATTAGTCCGTTTTAAATTGACTAAAAGTTAAACTAAACCAATTTTTACACTTTGGCAATTTTTTAGGTTTAAAATTTTACTTCCTGATAGGAAATTATGGCTTTGATCACGGTAAGAAATTCCATAACATTCCTACAACCATGTCATACAGTGGGCCAAAGCTCCTCCAGTCAGTGTGTGTTTTTGGAGTATCCTGCTTTTGTGAGTGTCCATGTAGACGCAGTATCCTGATTTCTCAGACTGGAGCTGTACAGAGCATGTGCGAACTCAAGTAACAAGTAGAATCAGTTACTTTCCTGAAACGGCTCAAACTTCTGCTCAAACTTTTTAATTAATAATATTTCACACTAAAATAAAAAACAATGCACTGTTAAAAAGTTTCTACATGTTTAGCTCTTTCCATATCTGTACCATAGTAACCATAGCAACTGCTCTAAATATCCAGAATACTCTTAATGGTGCATGTACACAGGAATATGAGTATCCTGATTTCTCTGAGCTCATGTAAACACCGGATTCAGAATACTGTCATAACCAGGATAAGTCTCATAATTAAAATACTGATGCACATGTAAACACACTCGTTCTAAATAAATTATAATTTGACACACACCTTTATTCTACCTTTATTCGGATACTATGTTTATAGTATCCGATACAATTTTTTTTCTTATGTGTAAACTGTTTAACATGAATAGAAGAGTGTCATAGCAGAGTTCCTATTGTGATGTCAATGTTTCAACACGTTTTTCTTTGCAAGTTTCTTCTTGATTTCCATAAAAGTAATTTATATTTACGGCAAGTGCTATCCCACTAAATATGAGAGAATGTAAAAAAGGAGCACTATGCAGCTTATATACCAGCTTGTCTTGCTTTCCCTAATGCCCCCGTGGCATTAAACAAATCTGTTTTGTATTTCATCAATCACAAGTGTTATTATTACAAAAATATACACATATATATATTATACCTTGAAAACATGAGTTCTTGTGGGCTCGCCTCTTCACAAATCTGACCTGTAACTCTGCTAAGGAACATTCCATCTTTGCACAGACCAGCAGGTGGCACTTCAGAAACTTCGGTGTAAAATTTGGGTTCAATAAGTGTACGGTATCACGAAGTCAAGCCAGGTTAGTTCATTCATAGCCTCGGTGGTGGAGTTTATTTTTAGCATATCCATGACCATCCGTGTGGGCCCCGTGGGAGTTGAACCCTCCGAATCCTCTGATCCAAAGCAAAACACGCAGTAGGATCCGTGTCAAGGGCGTGAGGCAGCTGCAAACGACGTGTCATTCAGGAAGTGTGGGGAAGAAAGATGTCATCATTTTGCCAAATAACTGCTGGTTCCAAATAAACGGCTGGACTAATGTGCGTGCTGGGAGACAAAAGTCGTGCCGCAACAACAAGATGCCGGACTGTTGTCTCCAAAAGCTGGATTATAGTTCTGCGTCGACTCACCGCACTCCGCCGTCGTCGTTTTTGTGTATGTACAGAAAACAAAATCTAAAACCACATGGCTCATTTGCATTTGTTCGCTCCTTGTGCCCTGATGTGGTGGGTGAACGTTCTTTAACTTAACTAAAGAAATTTCTGTTTCTGTTGCAGGACTTTCTGTAATTCAGGAGTCGCTTTCAAATGTGGGAAACTCCCCGCTCTTTGATATTTTTGTAACATTTCAAAGTAACTAGTCTACGTCTGTATAGAAAGTCTATAAGGCTATTTTTTAATGCTATTTTTCCACTATTATTTGGTTGTTATTTGGTATTTTACAGTAGGTCTATACCTGATTTTGGAGTCTGCTGCCTATTCCGACATCCGTTCTTTAGACATGCCAGTTTTCCAACATTTTTTTATCAAAATTTTTTTTCCAGAGTTACGATAGTCTACCCAGGTGTTCTTCAATGTTCTTAGTCAACAACTATCAAGTCGTACACAAAACCTGATCAAGTATCTTATGATATATGGAGGTGCAAAGTATAATAGGCTCTCTCATTCATATTATCCATGTTGGAAAAGTGGAATGTTAGAAAAAATAGTAACATCCCGCCACTCCAACAATGAAAAAAAAAAAGTTGAAGCAGTTGGACGCTTGAAAAATAATGTTTAAAATAATGCCACTACTCTGACAATTAAACATCAGTGTCTCAATTGCGGCATGTCAGAATAGCAGCGTGGAACAACTGACTTTTACTGTCTTAAAAAACATGGAAAACCAAAGTAGTTCATTTTAAACATTTTTGCAGTGGTCTGAAGTTCTTCCCCTTTTTATTCAGAGCATCTAAGTATTTACCACAATGAGTTTAGAAGCACTTTTCACAACATTCAGTGGCTAGACCAGAGTTTTAAAGCTACTACAACTAGCATGCTAGCCGTGCACTTTCTGACTCACTTTATAAAATGCTTTATTGATTTAGTAAGTTCATCAACAGGAGAGCTTCATTTTAAAAATAAGAACGTTAATAAGTGGCACAGCGGGTTGCACTCACGCTACACATTAAGAAGGTTTAGGGTTCGATCCCCAGGCCGCATGGTCCTTTTCGTGTGGAGTTTCCGTGTTCTCCCTGTGTGTGGGTTTCCTCTGTACACTTGGTTTCTCCCATCAACTCAAAACATGCACCAATCCTCCAGACCTCCAGCTAAGTAGAGCTGAACAGGACTAGTTCAAGATCACAGAGATGGGTCCTGAAGAGAGGCCCCTGTGCCTCTGAAGGATGGGTCAAATGCAGAGGACACAGTACCCTATGGGAACAATAAAATGTACCTTAATCTTTCCAGTTAATTTTAAAATGCATATGACAGGCTGGATTACACATTTTACCAAAACTTATGTGGCAGTCCGAGGGAGTGGGGGGCTCCTTGCTGTCTTATAGTAACTACTGGCTGAACCAATAATTAACAATTACGTTTACGCCACACATATACACCGTAATAGTCGCTAAACAAGTGCGGAGAAGGATAGACGCCAAACAGTCAACCCGCCCGCTAGCCGGCATGATGGGCGGTACACAAACACCTTGGCTAACAACATGGCCCATTGTAACAAACACTAAATAAAGCAAATAATCAGCTCTAACTTATTGAATCCTGAACTTAACGTTGAATCTGCGATACTACCTGAGAGCGGTGAACAAGTGAGGTCAACAACGGGACCTGGAAGTAAGAGCGTGAGGTCAGAGAGCGGGGGGTCAGAAAGGGAGCGCTTTTATAGATTGATGTCACCGCCAACCAATAGTTAGACTGCACCCAAGTGGCAGAGCCCCCTGCAGGCTATACTGCCACACATAGTTAAATATATTTAAGGTTTTACAAAAAATCTCACTAATTTCTTGATTTACATTGCTGTTACCTTAGACAGTAGTTATTTAAAGAAATGTTTAAACTGTCAGAAAATGACATCCCTGTTGCATAAATTGTCTCTTTTCTTTCCTTTTTTTCTAAATGTTTCCACAAACCCACTTAACTGATGTAAAATATGATAAGTATTCACCACAAAACCAATCCAGAATTAGAAAAAAAACATGAAAACTTATATATATACATATGTCATATACATATGTCATATACATTTTAAAAGTTCTTTGCTCTATGGTCAATGATCCACTTCCATGTTGTATAACAGAAGTTTCACAAATAACTAAAAATAAAAAGGCTGTTGTGTAATATTGTGTTCCTTGCTCCTTCTCTTGTGCATCAGGAGCTTCGGAGGTGGAGCGCAGATTGCATAAGAAGCTGTTCGAGAACTACAACATGAAGGTGCGTCCGGCGAGGCTCTGGCACGAGAAGGTCATGGTGAGGGTGGGGATGACTCTGTCCCAGCTCGTCAGCCTGGTAAGAGCTCAGAAACTTCTTTGTTCTGGCAGAGGCTCTAAAACTTCTGTCAGGTTCTTCATCTTGTTTTCAGATTTATTTTCTACTTACTAGTTCTGAGACCGCTTTATTCTTGTCTAGAGGGAGATTATTTTAAGAGAACTTGTCAAGTAAAATGACCTGCCCATGCAGCAAGATAACTTCACTACTTTTAAGCCATTTTCTGATAGATTTAAGCTTTTTGCAGTGAACAGCAAGCCTCAGAGTTACTACAGCTTTATTCAATACTGCAACTGTATGTTAATGTTTCCTCATCAAAAACACACCCAGAGCTGTATTTAACTTTATCCACACTGGTTTCATTAATCCTAATTGTAAGGCTGTGTTCTCTGAGCATCAGAAATCACTGTTTCAATGCCCCTTTAAGCACAGGTAGAAATCCAAAGCTTTTCTTAGACTTAAACAAACTCTATTAATCCACAAGGAAATAATTTGAACACAGTAGCTCACACATCACAATATACAGTAACATAACAATGGGTAATAAATTCTAATAATCTAATTTCATTCTGATAATAAATACCATAAATTCATAAATCTTCTGTCACATTGCATGTATTAGCTGTGTGCAGATATTAGCATAGTGGTCATTTTTGTTCAACATTTTTCATTGCCAATGTGCAAAGTGTAAAAATACACAAAAGCATGTTTAAAGGCCAAAAGCAGCACAGTAATCCATATGTCATTGTGTAACTTTTGTCTGTCACCAATCTAAGTGTCACAATAGACTATATGTGATCAACTTCCACTCTTTTTCTGTCTTTTTATGCACTTTTTATGTTGTTTTATTGTTGTTATAGAATAGAATGCCTTTTATTGTCACTGTACATATGTACATTCAACACTATACACATGCACAACAAGATTAAAAGCAACTCCAGTATACACACTTGTGTGTATACTGGAGTGTTATAAGTATAGTGTGTTATAAGTATACACACTTATAACACAGTATAAAAAGGAAAAAAAAAAGATTAGTAAGTGCTACTGGAACTAATGCCAGATAAAAGGGAAAATGCAGACACCTGAGACTACACCAACACGCACTACTTCAAAATATTGCACTATATTAAATTAGTATAATAACTATTGCCCTCAGTCAAACTACTGCACTGTATTGAATATACAATATCATAATAAATATTGTCTTAAATATTGGATATTGCACTCTATAAAAATATACTGTAATACAGTATGTCAGCAGGCTCTCAATGGACACACAGTAGAACCCCCTCAGGAAGTGTAGTCGCTGCTGGGCCTGCTTGGTGATCGCTCTGATGTTCTCAGTCCAGGTGATGTTATCAGAAATGAGAACACCAAGGAACCGGAAGGTGTGGACCCTCTTCACACACTCACCGTTGATGTAGAGAGGGGCTGGTTCTGCGCTGTGCCTCCTGAAGTTGATGATTATCACTTTGGTTTTCTTGGTGTTCAGAGCTAAATTGTTCTTTGTACACCAAGCTGCCAACTTCACCTTCAGGACCTCCTCTCTGTAGGCCATATAATACTACATAATATGTTGTGTTTATGCTCCCTCATCCAGACATGAACCTGCTGATGACACATTTGTTGTATCTCATTTACGCACCCAGCTGTGTGTGTAAATCTGTGAAAAATTAGAAAATATCCCAGTTTTCTTCTTCTACATGTCATTGTAGCATTCAGTCATGTTCTGCTAGTCAACAATTCCAAACAGTTGTAGGTGGGCCCAGAGTTGATAACTACACTTGAAGTTGTATTCGGGTCTTTCCAAATACCCTCCTGATTTGTGACGTAAATGTGAGTAGAGCCTATTGACAGTGATTTTTCCAGTTTGAGCTCCAATTCCAAAAACAAGTGAATACAATCGTCAAATCTGGATTTTATCATTTACGACTTTTATCCAAAATGAAACTGTTATTATTGTTTTATACTCTTTTCTCTCTCTATCATTTTATTCACTTTTCTCATCAGCCTCCATGCACTGCTGCCCAACTTTTAAAAACGTGAAATGTTTTATTTTATTTTATTTTTTTTACCTTTTAATTACTTATGTTCTTGCTCTTACTTGATTTTACCAGTTTTATTGTTTTAAATTGTATTGTTCAGCACTTTAGAAACTGTTTTGTTTATGAAATGTGCTCTAGAAATTAAGCGAATTGGATTTTCTGGTGGACTGGCAGTCTGGATGTCAGGGATATAGTGAGGGAAAAGATTTGAAAATTGGGTATGTTTCTTCAAAGTGCATTACAGAATGTTAATGAAGAGATCCTCTGTCCACACAAAAGACAATTCAGTTACTTACTCCAACTGTAACTGGAATGTCCAATGGGGATGAAGTGTCTTGCTCAAGGAAACAACCAACAGATGAAACTGGTTAATTTATGTCTTTTTTCACTGTTTTGTATCTGTAGAACGAGAAAAATGGCGAGATGACGACCAACGTTTTCATGAATATGGTACGGTAGGAGTTATTATTATTTCACAAGAAAATGAGGCCGGAAAATCCAATTTCACCATATTTTTTCATACTTGATTTCAGGCGTGGACAGACTATAGGTTGTCGTGGAATCCAAAAGATTACGACAACATTGACGTTTTGCGAATTCCTCCAAATAAAGTGTGGCGTCCAGATATCTACCTCATAAACAAGTAAGTCTCCAACACGTCAGCCCAAACACATGTGGTTCTTCTGTATTCCTTAACTTCTGTCTGTTTTGCTGTAGTATTGAGCAATTAACATTTTTGGTTTGAAAATGCTACTGTTGGTTTGAAAATGCCATTCACAGCTAACGTCAAATTAGTTTCAGTTTCATTTTTTCTTGCTGGTTGCTCTTCTGACTGGGTTTGTATAGTGGGAATGTGGGGAGTGTTGCAGAACTTCATGGTTACATGGGCTTGTGGGCTGAGCCTTGCACAAGAGGCGTGGTCTTGTACACCTAACTGAAAGGAGGGTTCATACAGGGCCCATTGTACGATTACTCAGATATGCAAGATTGATTCAGGAAAATATGTTTTTGAAAAAGGAACAATACGATAAAAAAATGAAAAAATTGATTTAGCATTCTTTAAAGGGGACATATTTAGTTTATTTTTTGAGGTATTAAGTATTGGAGTATACCATACACAAATGATTATTTTACATTTTGTTCATTGT
>KN489004.1:22408-36886 GCA_000787155.1 Scartelaos histophorus | reverse complement strand
TCCCACCCCCTCTCTCTCTCTAAATCTTTCTCTTTCTATCATCCCCCTCTCTCCCCCTTTTTCTTCTCCTCTCAGGACCCCATCGAGGTCTCGGACGTGTACACCGACCTTAAGACCGGTCTGGTTCTGATCCGTCTCTTGGAGCTGATCTCTGGGGTTAAGCTGCGCGCTCAGACCCGCCCTCGACTCCGGGTCCACTGCCTCGAGAACAACTCCATTGCCCTGAGCTTCCTGAGGACCAAGATCCCCGTGGAGCTGATCGGACCGGAGAACGTGGTGGATGGGAATCGAACCCTCATCCTCGGCCTGCTCTGGATCATCATCCTCCGCTTCCAGATCGGAACCATCCAAGAGGCTGAGGTACTGCAGGGCTAATCACAAATCCAATCAGAAACCAGAAAGAGCCTCACATGAGTCTTTGGTTTGCTGTAAGTCACGTTATATATGTTGTTACCTCCTTTGTTTCATTCACACATGTTTGAGTAACCTTTCATTATTAGTCTGTCTGTGTCTCCAAAGCTCAAAATACTCCTCAAAATACTGTTCCACCTTGTGATGTCATGAAGCTGTTTTAAAGTTAGCATCAACTATTTACCTTTAGTTCAGTAGAGATCTGCAATTCCAAGGTTGATGCGTGAAGTTTAAAAACACAGTGGAGCACTTCCTGTTTTAGCACATGACATCACAAGGTGGAACAGGGGGTTTTCAGTTTAAGAACTGAGCCTAAATATGCAGGGTTTGTGTGTTAAATATGTGTAAATGAAACTAAACACAACTGTGTGTGTGATGATGCATTATAACATAGATGAGGAAGCAGTGTAATATGGGCCTTTTAACCCCTTAATGCCTTCATTTATATAGATGTATAAGAAAAGTTTACTGTATGTTTGCTTTTAAGTAGATGGTAAATTAAGTTGAGATTATTCATTTAACTTTAGCAAAAATAAATAAATAAATAAATAAAAATTAGGATGTTGCAAATTTGCGACAACTAGAAACAAGTGCTTGACAAAGGTATCTAGGAAGGCACTGCATATGCACTAACAGGCACTGGGAGAATGCAGCCACTATATCCTCTTATGTCTTGATCCAAATGGTTTGTTGCATATTTGTGACAGTCAGCGTTAAGGGGCTATACCTGTGCTTTTGTCCTGATCTATTGTTTCTGTTTCTGACTGTTGTATTTCTGACTTTTGTGTTTTTGACTGTTGTGTTTCTAACTGTTATGTTTATGACAGTTGTTTTTGTGACTGTTGTATTTCTGACTGTTGTGTTTCTGATGATTGTGTTTCTGACTGTTGTGTTTTATGGTTGTTGTGTTTCTGGCGGTTCTGTTTCTGACTGTTGTGTTTCTGAGGGTTGTGTTTCTGGCTGTTGTGTTTATGCCAGTTGTGTTTCTGATTGTTGTGTTTCTGGCTGTTGTGTTTCTGATGGTTGAGTTTCTGATGGTTGTGTTTCTACCTGTTGTGTTTCTGATTGTTGTGTTTCTGACTGTTGTGTCTCTACCATTTCAGTATGAAGGTGTGGCCCAGCGCTCGGCTAAAGAGGCTCTGCTCATCTGGTGTCAGAGAAAAACTGCAGGGTACTCAGGAGTCAATGTCCAGGACTTCTCCAGCAGCTGGAGGGACGGACTGGCCTTCAACGCTCTCATACACGCACACAGGTGAGACATGCTTGGACCTGGTTTAGACCTGGTTTGGTTCAGTTTGTGCCAAAATGGAGTTTGAAATTTTAAATGATACTACTAATAGTAGTAACATATCATATCTCCCATCTCTCCACAGACCTGATCTGTTCGACTACAACCGCCTACTCTCGTCTGATCCACGCTCCGCCCTCCTCCACGCCTTCGTCCTGTCGGAGCAGGAGTTTGGGATCATGCAGCTTCTGGAGGTGGAGGACATGTTGGTTGCTCATCCTGATGAGAAGTCCATCATGACCTACGTGTCTCTGTTCTATCACTACTTCTCCAAGCTGAGGCAGGAGCAGACTGTGCAGAAGAGGGTCGCCAAGGTACTGCAATATAGATTTTCCCTTTTGACCCAAAACATGCACAACAGGTCAAATTCTCCAGAAAAGGTAGTCCTCACCAATACAAGCTCAATATTTGGAGCAGGGTGTCAGGGTGCTGTGTGGCAGGAGCTCACTGCTGCTGGCAGGTTGCCCCCAGCAACACTGGGTAAAGGATGGGTCAAATGCAGACAATTTCTCATGTGTGATCAGCTGTGCAACTTACCCATGTAGATTAAATAACTTTTCCAGGCCAGCCGCTTGACATAGTTCCTTCAGTGTGTCCTGAGTTTTCCCTGGGGCCTCCTCAGCTGCTCCTTTTCATGTTGAGAAACCTATCAAGCTAATTAAGTAATTAATTCACTCATTCATTAAATATATTATCGAATTAATTTCAAATCTGCTGTGTTAGCTTTTGTTTCAGGCCACTTTTACTTCAGTAAATGTTTGCTTCTCACCTGGAAGTTTCACCCCAGGCCCATTGTACAGACTCATCTGCTCTCTGGTGGACACAGGGAAAACTGCAACTGAGCAAAAATTTAACTAATTGGAATTGAAACAGACAAACAAGTAAATTAACTGCCTGTCATTATCCTGCTGAGATTATATTTGCCATAATTTAATAAACTCTATTATCTTTATTTTAACCTTTACTAAAACAAATGAGGACATAAGGAACATGACTAATAATAGTGATACTGATGTTTTTTTGTTTCTCAGATCATCGGGATCCTGCTGGAGCTGGACCAGATGAAGCTTCAGTACGAGCGGCTGGTGTCAGATCTGCTGCAGTGGATCAACACTAAGGTACAAGCCGTAGACTGTACATATACATCTATCTTTATATGTCTGACTCTATCGTCAGACATATAAAGATAGACATTATAACTCTAAGCGTACAGTCTAATTCTGGTACAAGTGGCCTTTTGATCACTTTTTCTGTTTTATCTTTCAATATATGAAAGCTGGAACAATTATTTTGGGGGTAAATATTTATTGTGAGTATTTTTTCTTTGTATTAGTTGGTATTTTTGCCATTTTTCTACAGTATGATGAAATTTGGGCTGTAGAAGGTTAAATTATGAACTATTACAATTTAATTACTTAAAAGTACATTGTGTAACTTTTCTGATCGAGGATGCGTCAGTTGCTTTTCTCCGTGGACTCCAAGTTACAAGTCAGATCTGTGGAGAGGCGATCCTGCTCATAGTCAGAATAAAACCACCTGTAATTGAATAAATGTAAAGTAGAGCTGTTTAATGTCATATTGTGGAACATTCATAGACTGTATAAAAGGGTGGACTAAGCGAGTGTGACGTCACTCATAGCGTTTAGCACCGCTCAAATGAGGCTCGTGATGCTAACGGTTACAGGAGCGAATCTGGAGCCAGGCTCTATGTTATGAATAGGATTTATTTTACTAAAAAAATAGCAGGAAAAAAATTTAGGATCATGTAGAGCGGGTTAATAAAAACATTTTAAGACCAAGATGAAGAGAATCACTGCAGCAGTTACAGAGAGACGAGCGACAAGATCCTAATGTAAGTCAATGGGAGCCAGAGTCAGAAGGAGCTGGAAGAGCCTCCTGTCGGACTTCCTATTTGGCATGCGACGGCTAACGCGTTAGCTATGTCCATTCATATATACGGTCTATGGGAACATTCTAAGCAGAGCATTGAGATATGCATAAAAACATACTATTTATTTGTTGTAGCGATCTTTAACTATCACACATTTCATACAGTTTTTTGTTGACATTTCTGCTTTATGCTTTGGTTTCGATATTATCATTTACTTCAGTCTTCAGTAATATATGACCCCTCAAAATTTGTTATCGTGACAGTCTTCTGTGTCATAATGTTATAGTTTCTCATAAGAAATATCCACAAGCTAAAGTTACAAATCTGACCATTTCTATTATAATCACGCACCTAATTGTGTTGTCATGATTGATTTTTCAGTGACCCTAATGTGAAACCAGTGAGGATTTTAAGATGCTACTAAACTTCTATATTACTCTGCCTGTGCATCTCTGACAAGAACAATTTTGTTTTTACTATTCTGAGTTGTAATCTGTAATCTGAAATGAAGCAATACCGTTACTACTGTTACTACTACAAATATTAATTATGTTTCTGCTGCAGACTACTTCAAAAACAGCAACATCTTTATGTACATTATTGGATTAAACCCACTGCCTTTTCTTGTGTTCAGATCAAGCAGCTGAATGACCGACGCTTCCCAAACACAGTGAGGGAGATGCAGACTCTGCTGATTGCCTTCAAAACCTACCGCACGCAGGAAAAGCCTCCCAAATACCAGGTCAAACACAAGAGCAACCAAATATATGGATTTGTTATAGACGTGTTAGCACTAACACATCTGTTCTTACAGACTTTTTTTTATTTTTTTATTTATTGTTTGACAATATAATTATTTTTGTGCAGGAGCGTGGGGCGATTGAGGCTCATCTGTTCAATTTAAAAACTAAACTAGTTGCAAACAACCAGCGAGCCTACAACCCTCCAGAAGGTACTGTAATAATAATATATTTATTTATAAGCGCTTTTCAAAATACCCAGGACACTGGACAATCATAAAAATATAAAAACTGTATCTGTGTAACTTTATAAACCTGTGTAAAGCTGTGGAGGTTTTGCTCCTGAGCAGTGCATTCATGTATTGAATGTAATGCATGTAATTTATTTCAGTCATTATTTAGTTTTAGTCAGCTAAAATATGACATTGACAAAAACCATGATGAAATATTCTGATAAAATGAATTGCGTGTGGTCATTTTTTTTAGCAATCTTAGTTAAACATTAACATAGCACTAACATAAATAATGATGAACATGTTTCCTTTGACCCCATGTTCAGGGAAGACTCTGAGTGACATCGAGAGGAGCTGGACTCTACTGGAAAAAGCCGAACACGAGAGAGAACGTGCTCTAACTGAAGCTCTGCTCAGGCTGGAGCAGCTCGAACAACTCGCCCAGAAGTTTGAACGCAAGGTTCTGTTTCTATAAACAATGCATATTCATAATAAATAGTTTGTAGGTATCAACAGTGGGAACATTAAAAGTTTCCTGGTTAATCTACATTCTCACCCTCACCTATGGTCATGAGCTTTGCTCCTGTTCTGTTCTCTGCTCTGTTCTGGAGCCTCCTGGACTCCTGCCCTGCACTGGGAGGAGGCCCCAGGGGAGTTTACCTGTTATGAACTCAAGTCAGTTTAATCTGATAACACAAACACTGTTTCCATGTCTATAATTTAGTTTCCCACCCCTGCATGATTGTCCAGGAGGACTTCATCCAGACTTAATTAATCTGTGTATGGGTCAGTAGATCTTGAATTTTGCTTTAGATCTGTTTAAGTCCTGCCCTGATCCTGGTTCAGTCCTCCTTGTGTGTAGTTGAACTGGTCTGAATCCTCGGTCTTCTCTCTCCAGGCGTCTCTGAGGGAGTGTTATCTGGAGGATACGCTGCGTCTGATTGGTCGACAGGACATGAGGTCCCTGGTCTCTCTGGAGGAGTCTCAGGCCGCGGGCCGCAGACTGGAGGCTCTGTGTGCAGACGTAGGGGCCCGAGAGCCACGCTTCACTGCTCTGAGAGAGATGGCCCTCAGTATAGAGAAGGGAGGGTACCACAGCAAAGAGCGCATCATCAGGAGGTACGAGCAGTTTAAACATTTACATGTAACGACAACAGGATGCAACAGGAGAAAGACAAAAGAGGATGGGAATTGGGGCTCAACTAAATAAATTCTTGTTGGCCTAAAGACATGCATCAGTCACAGACCTGCAGGGGAAGTTTGTTCATGCAAAAACTACTATTTATGCAGAAAAAAAGGTACGGGGAAACACTATAATTATATAAAAAAAAACAAAAAACTTGTGAATAATGAGTTTAATCTAACTTTTTACATTTAAATACCAAAAAATACCAAATATTGAGCTCACTCTTGCACTTCTCCTTTCTGCTGTTTCCCATAAAAATATCAACAAAAAAAAAAAAACAAAAAAAAATAAAGATTAGTCAATTAATATACATTTTGGTCGCCTAAGATCCCATCAATCGATGAATCAACTAAATGTCTACAGCCCTAATGGGAAAGGTGCTAACCCTGTACTAGCACTCAGTCTTAATAATTTTGATAATAATTATCTAAAAGGTTAAGGACAGGACAGAGCTGAGGAAGAAAAGAAAAACTTGACAAATCCCAGAATAGAGGAGTGAAACAAAACAAACCAAAGACAATGTGTTTTTCAGGGAGCAGAACATCAGCCAGAAATGGAGGGACCTTCAGCAGCAGCTGCAAGCACAGAGAGGCATGCTGGGAAATGTAGTTCAGACTCTGAGCATGCTCCGAGACATGGAGCTGATGTCACAGGAGCTCAAACTGCTGCAGGTACTGGTTTAAAGTTTAAAGTCATCTTATTATTAATGTTAATTAATTAATGTTTACATGACAGGTTTTGGCAATTCTCAAATTTTGATTTCATTTGGTGGGATAATACTTGATGTAAATATAAATTATGGTTTTATACCAACCAAGAAGCAATTTATATGTAAATAAAATATTTTACAGGAAATGGAGACTTTTAGTTTGAGGAATTGTATGCAAAAGTTAGGGCCAGTTTACATTCATTTTACATTACATTTTTCCAATATTTTAAACATTCCTAACCAAAAAATTTGAAACTTGAAAAACAATTGGGATTTTTAAAAAAAATCCCAATAGTGAAATCTTAAATAAATTCAATGATCTTAAGTGTGTTTTAATAAAATGCGTAGTCCAACCTGTCAGATGCTCTTTAGATATAAGTTCTCTCAGTGTGTTGTTTTGTGCTCAGGCACAGGCCTCAGCCTCAGACCTGGGGAAGCAGCTGACAGAGGTGGAGGCTCTGCTGCAGAAACAGGACCTTCTGGAGGCTCAGATCTCTGCTCAGGGAGAAGCTCTGAGCTCCATCAACGCTGCAGCGCTCAAGGTCAGACTCACTGAATAACAACAGAAAACCACAGCACATGTCAGTGTTTAAATGTAAACATGAACCCTTCTTCTCCTCAGGGCAAAGGTCAAGACGCTCAGCAGGTGCAGAGCCGACTGAGAGCTCTAGACGCTCAGTACAAGTCTCTGGTGGCCCTCAGCAGCAGCAGGTTTGGACTCAATCTCACATTATGAAATGACACAAATGAACCTTTCCTGAATGTTTTTAAAATGATCTTGAGCTGTATCAGAACAAGTATAAGAGCACATAGACTGTGGAACCTACCTGGACTGTTTGTTATTATCATTGTGGTATCAGAATCAGAATTGAGCCTGTTCCTTGGAATCAAAATCAACTTTGACATTTTCGTATTGTGCCAACCCTAATCCACAGCCAACCCTGTGTATGTGCCCTATGTGTTCAGGAGGAGGCAGCTGGAGGCACAGTTATGTCTGTGTGAGTTCCTCAGAGACTGTGATGATCTGGAGCAGTGGCTGTTTGAGCGTCTGGTCCAAGTGCAGACGTCGGGCCTGGGCCGAGAGCTCAACCAGATAGAGCAGGCTCTTCACAAGCACAAGGTCAGCAGCTTAAACACTGACTGTGGCGGTTTTTCAGATACTAAAAAGCCTAAACTGAAACTATAGCTCAAAAAGCTTATATTCTTGGTAAGTTTATTTTTGTATAGTGCTCTATTCTCTGAGCCCAGGAGGCCAGTGGTGTTCTAACGGTCTCTGTTAAAAACAGTCTGACATAATTTAAACTATATTTGTCACCACTATTGTTTGTTTATGTATGTGCATGTGTATCATGTCCTTGGTTTTGATTGGTTCTTGCAGGTGTTGGAGGTGGAGCTTCAGGCACAGGACGTGGTCTTTCAGGGGGTTCTGTCTCGGGGTCGGGACCTGGTCTCTAAACAGAACCAGGACCAAAAGAAGACAGTTCAGAAGTGGATCAGAAGTCTTCAGAAACAATGGAATCATCTCCACAATGAGAGCAAGGCCAAGAGGGAGAGACTGCATGCTGCTAATACTATCAAACAGGTAACAACCACACCGCAGCCAATCAGAGAGAGGCAAGAGGCAACAAGAGCCAACCAAAAAGTGGGAACAGATGATGCTAAAAAGAAAAAGAATCATTATACTAAATAAAGTATGAGTGCAAGTGCATTTCTTGTGCTAGTTCTCAGTTTTTCCTTCTGTCTCTTTTCTCCCCACAGTACTTCTCTGAGGCTGAGGAGGTCTCCTCTTGGCTCAGCGACAGGAAGCCCGTTCTCACGGCTGAGGATCTTGGGAAAGATGAACAGAGCACTGCAGCTCTGTTACAGCGCCACCTCAAGCTGGAGAAGGAGATGACGGCTTATCGCTCAGAGATCATGAGACTGAGTGAACAGGCCAAAACAGCAGCTCAGTTCAGCGCTCTGACTGTGAGGAACACTTCAAAAACCAAACTGCACAGTAGGGATGTCATGATGTACAATTTTAGTGTTAAAGTTATTGTGAGAAAAACACAATGATTCAATGATTATTCATGATTATTAACACCAACAAACCACAGTGAAATATTTTTACATTTTCTTTCATTTTCATTTCCATTATGTAACATGAGTGTTACATAAAGTATACATCAATCAAACTTTCTGAATAATAAATTAAAAATGAGGTGACTTAAACATCCAGATAAAAAGATACTTTACATACAGGTTACTTCTTTGGGAATATAAATTGAATCAAACAGAAACATGAATATAACTCTTCTACAACTCTGCATCCAGTCAGAGCCGCAGCCGACCAAACCTCTGCAGCTCAGTGACTCGTCTGCAGACGAGGGGGATGGGCCACAGGCTGTGACATCACCACCTAGAGCCGGAACTGGGAGGAGTCATCTGAGCCCCGCCCCTCTCATTGAGAACAAGGCAAAGGTGCGCTTCAGGTACAACAGAGGTAAGAGCATATTATAGCATTGTCTGCCTCATGATAATAAGAGCTTTTCTGTGGATTTTATTACTACAACATTTAGACATTTAGATTAATTATAAATATAGACATAGATACTGGATGTGTCCAAACTTTATTAAAAGTCTTAAAGTGCAAAATGGACTCCTGTGAGCTTTTAAGCCCTGGTATATATTGCTGTTGTTTTCTCAAAACTTACCTGGAGTTTTATTCACACATGTTTAAATAACTCCTTATCACTAATCTCTCTACATCTCCAAAGCTCAAATGTGCTCTGTGGTAGTTTTCAAGTTAACAGCTCCTTTTACCTGTAACAATCGGCACTTCCATGAGTGAAATCATCCAAATGATTGGAGTGAAGGTGTATGGAGTTTAAAAACAGTGGAGCACTTTCTGTATTATCATATAACATCACAAAGTGTTTTCTGTTGGAGTAAAGAACTCAGCCTAAATATGCAGGATTTGTGAAACTCATTATAAACAACATTATAACATAGATCAGATAAGAATAATATGGGCCCTTTAAAAGTTGAACTGGTGAAATCTGTCCCTGTTCCAGGCCAGTTCCCCTGGGACCGTAATGAGGTGGTGACCATCATCAGAGAAGAGCCTGATGGAGACAGAGTCACAGCCCGAGACAGCAGAGGGAACCAGCAGCTGATTCCCAAGACCTACCTCTCCCTACTCCAACAGACTGTACGATTAATATGCCACACACGCCATTGTATAGCTAAATTTAATGCCATACTGTGGAAGTTTTCAGGCTGCTGTTTATCTATGGTGGAATGTTCAGCAGTAACGATGGTGGCACACATTAAAATGCTAACAAAAAAGCTTTAAGATTGTCTGAAAACTTGATTAATCGATAAATGTTTAATTTTCAAGAGCCTGTGAGCAATACAAACATTCATGGTCCCGTTGAGGGTGTTTGATGTGGTGAGAGTGACTGAAGAACTACGGGCTAATGCTAGCTAGCTTGTAACTAATCCTATGTGAGAAAGACACACCATCTCATGTGTTCCAACTTACATTGTGTTAAAATAAAGCTCAAATTAAAGTTTAACTTGAGTAACAGATCTTCAGACAGTGTAGTGCTTACAGTTATCTTCACGCTCCCAAGGAATGTTGATGACATTAGCTACAAATTCTCAATAAAAGAGTGAAAAAAATGTCCCATTGTGCAGTGTTAAAGGAGCTTTTTTGTTTCTTTAGGCTCCTGCTGTAGAAAACTCCACCTCGTCCTCTAATGTCCCCGAGGGCCCCAAGACGAGCCTGCCCCGACGCAGCCGCTCCATGAGACGGGGCACCGCCGAGATCCAGGTGTCCTGGAGCTCAGACCCCCACTACGAGAGAGGAGCTGTGGAGAGGAGCCAGAAGGAGCTGGAGGAGGAGTACCACAGTCTGCACAGACTGGCCCAGGTACAACTGTTTGTCTGGTTAGATACAGGATCAGCAAATAAATCAAGACAAATATGGACTGAACCAGGGATATAAACAGGACTAAACCAGGACTGAACCAGGACTATATGAGGGCTGACCTGAACCAAGGCTACAGCAATATATAACCAGGACTTACCCAGGAATGTTTTTATGTCTATTGTAAATCTTTATAGTATAATTTGTCTTGATCTTGATTGCATGTTTTTATTTTCCTATTGTTCTTGAACTTTGTATCACAACACTGTAATTTCCCCATTGTGGGACAAATAAAGGTTTATTTTACCTTATGAAACAGGACTAAATAGGGACTGAACTGAACCTGAACTAAAACAGTACTTAACCAGGACTTTTCCTGGACTAAGGCTACTGTAACTGACCTAACTCAAGTCTGAACCAAGACAAAACCAGGACTCTAACAGCTAAACTCTCAACACGGTTTCTGCCCTCAGTCTAAGATCAGGTCTCTGGAGGACTCCCTGAGTCTCCATCGGTTCTACAGCAGCTGTGAGGAGTTTGAGTCTTGGATGAATGACAAGGAGAACATCCTCAACACATTCACTTCTACAGAAAACCCAGGGGTCATCCAGGCCAAATATGAGGTACAAAATGTTAAGTACAATCCAGGACTGTACCAGTACTAAACCTGGGCTGCACCTGGACTAAACTGAGAATAAGCATGGACTATGTCTGGACTAGACTTTGAGGATGAGTTCTGTTCTTTTGTTTCAGAATTTCCTGACGGAGCTGGTGAGTGGGTGTGGCCAACTGGATGACATCATGAAGATGGGAGATGAGCTTGTGAAGAGTAGGCACAGTAAACAGAGAGAGATCCAGAGCAGACAAAACCGGGTTAGCAGCAGGTAGCTGTCACGATGGCCGTTATCTTTGTTCACACTTTAAACAGTAAAAGCATTAACCCTGAATCTGTGTGTGTTGAGGTGGGAGCGTCTGCAGAGGCTCAAAGAGGAGAAGGGCAAAGAGCTGCTGAGTTCAGCCGATGTTCAGTCTTTTCTGCAGAGCTGTGATGAAGCTCGAGTTCAGCTTCAGGAGCAGCTCCACAGACTGGGAGCAGCGTCTGTGAACACAGAGGCCATACACATGGACACCATGCACCTGGGCTCGCTCACACTCAAAAACGAGGAAGAGGCTCAGATACAGGCGCTCAAAGACATCCAGTTTCTGGAGGGGAAGATCGCTTACCTCAAGAGCATCGCCAAAATGTATCAGACACACACTCAAACAGACACGTATACATACATACACACACATACACACACACACACGCACATGCACTCAAGCACACATGCACACACACTCACTTTCACACACACTCACTCACACATAATCACACACAGGTTCCTCAGGTTTGTGCAGTGTACTGAGGTCCTGAACCATGAGGTCACTTCCTGTGTTTCAGGAAGCAGGACTGCAGCCCAGAGGAGAGCGCCGCCATCATGAAGGAGGTGAAGGCTCTGGAGGAGCTCCTCCTACAGGTGAGATAGACTCCACACTATACCAGAGGGTGGACTGCTCTTGGTTAGAGTCATGTGATGTGTAACTGTGTGGATGATGTTTGTACAGGTGAAGAGGCGAGCGGCCAACAGACAGACTCACCTGGACGAAGCTCGCCGTCTGCACAGCTTCTTGAATCAGTCCAAACAACTGCAGCTGTGGGCGGAGTCAGCCAGAGATCGCCTCCTACTGGACGACACTGGCACTGATGTCACATCAGTGCTGGCTCTGATTGGACAGCACCAGGAGCTCAGGGAGGAGCTTGACCGGCAACATGACAGGTAAATTTACATTACAAACATTACACAGCATTTCGATAAATTATTGTTAAAGCAGACCAATTAATTTTCTTAATTGGTGATACACATAGTATTTGGCAGCGTCATGTTGTCATCTTGGTACAAATGAGAAAAAAAAAAGCTCCTGCTCGTTAGTGTGATGTGGAGTTTTGTTAAGTTGTGATGACATTTTTTGGCAACATCAGCTCCACAGTTTTCTAATGTGAAAGTCAGCGGACTTATTTCTTTCAGAAAGTTATTTTTAATGATTATTGCAATCGAAAATGCCCAAATTATAACATAATGATCCACCTGTGTCATAGATTATAACTATAAAGCACACAAGCACAAAGTGCCTGCTTTACTGTCTGGTGTTTCTAGGCTGCAGGAGATGGAGGCTGCTGCAAAATCTCTTCCTAAATCTGGAAATGTGGATGTTCAAGGAACTCTTGATTCTCTCAAAACTGATTTGTTAAAACTGGACAAGCTGTGGACAAATAGAAAAGATCGTCTGGAGGAAGGAGTGGAACTACACAGACTGAACCAGGAAGCAGACCGCATCGAAGCGACGCTGTCCGGACACGAGGCCCGACTCAGGGTCAAAGATCTAGGGGTAAGACCAAAAACCAAAGTAAACATTCAAAAAAGTATTTTGTTTTTAGTTTCTATTTAATTCTATCTGTCCAGGACTCGGTGGACAGTGTGCACAGTCTGCTGAGGAGGCAGGAGGAGCTGGAGGAACTGATCCCAGCTCTGGACCAAAGAGTGGAGCTCTTCAGTGAACGCTGCCATCACCTGGTGGAGCAGCAGCACTACGCCTCTAAACAGTGAGACATTAAAACTACGCTGACACTGTTCAGAACACATCTAATGGTTGTTTCTGTGTTCAGCATCCGAGAACGGAGCCGGAGCATCCAGAAAGCCCACAGGAAGCTGAAGGAGAGCAGCCGAGAGAGGAGGGCTGTGCTGCTCCAGGCCCACAAGTACCAGGTAATCATTAAGAGATGTGATGAGGATGGCAGGGGCTTATATGACTGTATGTTCCGATCTGGCCAAGATATTAAAACTTATATCACGTTATTCTTATGTCATCTTGTTTACTAGTTCTGAAACTGTTTAATTCTAGTCTAGAGGTAGTTTATTTTAAGATAACTTGTCAAGCAAAATTATTTGACCATGCAGCAAGTTCATTTCACTACTTAAGTCATTTTCTGATAGATTTATGTGTTTAAATCTTAACCCTTTTTGCAGTGAAAGTAGCTAGCATTAGACCAACAGTTTTTCAGTTAGTCACTTCTTTCACCTTTTTGTTGAAAATCAAACTTCTAAACCACAAATGTTGATCCTTCTCATTATTTGTTTGTTCACCTATTGATCTTATGGCTTAAAGTCCTCTTCAGTTGTAGTTCCAACAAAGTCAGGTGTTTCCGAGTTGATTGTGTTAAAATAAAGATTAGATTAAAATCTAATAGACCTACATAAACTTGTTTGTAGTGAACTGACAGTTCATTATTGTGCCTAGTCCCAATATAGATAAATTAACTTATTCTATTCCAGCATCATCAAGTCTGAGCTGATCCAGATTGACTCTTTGTGTCATTAGGAGTTCCTGCGCGATGCTGAGGAGCTGCTGCTGTGGATGGACGACAAGTCTAAAGTGGCAGAAGACGAATCATATCGAGACCCGACCAACATCCTGCGAAAACTCAAGAGGCACGAGGCACTGGAGAAAGAAATGGAGGCCAATAAAGATCGCCTGGACAGGCTGCTGCAGGTAACGCAAAGGTTAAATGTCATTTGACAGATTCATATATTTTTCTGATTATGACTTGGTTTGGTGGGATTGTACCTGTAGGCTTTATTTACCATAGTTTTACATTGGTTAAGTGACATACTGCAATGGGAAGTAGGAAACACAAAGTTGTAAAATACAGAAAGTGCCACTGAATTCTATCTAAAACCGAATCCTTCTACCGCTGTAATCTGTCTAATCAATTTCATCCTAAATTCAAGGATAATTACAAGGATGGCATTTTTCACTTTGACAGTTCAAAACTTTTATTCAACAAAACTAATGATTAACTATGTTTTAGAGAAATTAGTCTGACCTGTCATATGCATTTCAAATATCCCAGTCAGGTGTGATATATTGCTGAAGAAAATATATATGACCAACGATATTGAGATAATTTATGCCACTGACATAATGACCCTAAACCATGTGTTGTATGTTCAATGAACAGTGTTGTGGTTTCAGGTGGGGCAGCAGATGCAGTCTGAGGGTCACAGCAGCGGT